>JAKWJD010001758.1:50401350-50505773 GCA_027705065.1 Solanum peruvianum | reverse complement strand
GCGACGGTCCGTCACAGTTGAAACGGTCTGTCGCTGTATCCGTCAGTGACTGCTGCAGAGTAATTTTCTGCAGAATTTTTTCGATGATGTGCCTGCAAATTAAAAACCCATTAGTAGAAAATGCTACCATTACTAGAAAGAAAAAAACTATAAGTATTGGGTTGCCTCCCAACAAGCGCCTGATTTAACGTCGCGGCACGACTGAGGACACTTGATTACTCAGCCTTCATCAAGATGGTATGCCTCTGTCACTTCATTCACCGATGCAGTATGCCCAAAATAGAGTTTTATTCGTTCTCTATTCACCTTAAACCACACCCCTCCTTGGTTTTTAACTCAACTGCTCCATGAGGGAATATTGGGGTGATCAAGTAAGGTCCAGTCCGTTTGGACTTGAGCTTGCCCGGAAGACAAGGCAACCCAGATCCATCTAAAACTACCAAATCCCCAACCATAAACTCTTGTTTTGCACTTTTTTTTTCTCCTTCTTCATATTTTCTTTGTGGGATATGGCGGATACCGATTGGAGCTCACCTCTCTGCCTCTGGTCCTACAAACGTTGAATGTCACTTCTTCATTGTTCAACCGAAATTTCATCTGCCCCTTTTCCATATCAATTACGGCTCTACCCGTAGCAAGGAATGGCCTCCCAAGAATAATAGGCACTTCAAAATCGACTTCACAATCAAGAATAACAAAATCTGCCGGAAATATGAATGACTCCACTTTTACTGGCACATCATGGAGTATCCCTATAGGCCTTTTCACTGTTCAATCAGGCATCAGTAGCCGCATCACAGTGAGTTTTGGGTCACCCAAACCCAACTTCTTGTAAATCGAGAGGGGCTTGAGATTTATGCTTGCCCCCAGATCACATAATGCTTTCGCAAAATGTAATGACCCGACTGTACAAGAAATAGTGAACGCACCCGGATCTTCTTTCTTTTGTACGAGAGATCTTGTAGCAATATCACTACAATGCTGCAGTCTATCATCATCCTCGAAAGTGACCGATCTTTTCTTTGTAACTAGATCTTTCATAAACTTGGCATAACCGGGCATTTGTTCAAGAGCTTCTACCAAAGGGACATTGATAGAAAGCTGCTTCAGCATTGTTATAAAACGCCGATATTTACCATCTCGGTCTTTTTCACTAATCTCTGAGGGAAGGGTGGTGGTGGTCTAGGCATGGGAATTACATTCATAGGGACTTCTGCATCTTTTCCAGTACTCTCTTCTGCTTCACCACTACCCCTTACCACCTTATCATCATCCTTTCTCACTTTTTCCTCATTAGACGTCATAGGTGGGTCAATGATTTGTTTGACACCACGAGTGGTGATTTCCATACAGTGTGCATCATTTTTTGGATTTTGGATAGTGTTGCTAGGAAGAGTGTCAGGTTGCCGTGTGTTCACAGTCGCAGATAATTGGGCCATTTGCAACTCGATTTGCTTAATCGGTATTGCATGTGTATCGAATTTTTGCCCAATACCTGCTAAATCACACCTTAACTCTTTAATGTGCTCATCACTAGCATCGAACCTCCTCATCATTTTATGCAATTTATCCTCAACTCGCGCCATACTATCTCCACCATCCCTACGAGTAACTTCACGATTTTGAGGAGGGACATAGGGCTCATTCCTATCATTTCTGTTACCGTAGTTACCCCTGTTGAAGTTGTTGTCGCGGTTGTAGTTTCCATCTCGGACATAATGACCCTCACGGTTGTAGTTACCATAGATCCGACCTTAGTGCCCTTGACCTTGGCGCCAATTCTCCTAATTAGAGCCTTGGGCACTCGGTCGGAAACCCCCCCGTCTGCTTATTAACCGCATAGGAATCCTCCGCATAATAGCATTCATCATTAGGTGGCGGTGGTTTCGACAAGTAGTTGACTGCATTTATCTTTTCTGCACCCCCAGTGACATGTTTTAGTACCAACCCAAGGTCAGTTCTCATCTGAGCCATTTCTTCACGAATCTCAGTGGCTGGGTTGTGAGTGGACTGTACTGCGAAGGTATTTCTCCCGGTATCTGTTTTCCTAGTACTTCAAGTTTTATTGTTCCAGGAGATTTTCTCTAATATTTCAGCAATCTCACATAAGGACACTCCTCATAAGATCCACCTGCTATAGTGTCCAACACCGCTTTATTATTATGATCCTGTCCCCGATTGAAGTATTCCTTCAGTGACTCATTATCTATGCGGTGATTTGGGACACTTCTCAAGAACGGGGTGAATCTATCCCAAGAACTACTACTTGACTCTCCTGTTAGTTCCACAAAGTTGTTCACTCTTTCTTTGTGGTTTAGTTTCTTGGAGACCGGATAGTAGCCTGCTAAGAAGACATCACTTAGTTGGTCCCAAGTGAAAATTGAGTTGTAAGGGAGCTCAGTGAACCATATAGCAGCCTCCCCCTCAGTGAGAGATGAAACACTCTAAGCCCTATTACATCCAGTCCAAGTCAGGCCTCCCTACACAGCTTTTACACACTGCCCTTACCTTAGCTAGTATATGGGCATGTGGATCTCTCAGAAGTAGCCCTGAAAACAAACCTCTGGCAGTGAGCATTTGCATCAGACTACTAGTTACCACAAAAGTATGGCCTGGTGGTAAAGGAGGCAAGACAAGTGGCCCATCAGAGTCTGCTATGTTGTCATAGCCTGTAGTATGCTTGGGGCCGTGGAGCGGGATTTTGTCCCCTCTGTTGGTGTTCACCCGGAGCATCGGGTACAACTAACCATGAACATCAACCGGAGCTGGATGTTTTGGTTTGGATCATCATCATTAATTCCCAAGTTTCTATTCATGTTGCGTAGTGTACGCTCTAATTCGTGATCGTAGGGAAAACAGGGGTTCTCTTCCTTTCCGTGTATTTGGCATACAAGGATGATGGTTCTGCACAAATCAAAACAATAAAACAAAGTAAAATTAAGAAAATATCAACTAAAATATAGTAATAAGTTTAAGTTAATCTAAAAGCTATAATCCCCGGCAGCGGCGCCAAAATTTGATACGTTCAAACTTACTTCTCAAATAAGAAGTAAAGCGGTCGTGTCAAGTAAATAACCCAACTAGTGAGGTTGGGATCGTTCCCACGAAGAAAATAGTTTAGACTTAACTTCAATCTATTATTACTATTGTTCTGTCAATTACTTCCTTGAAAGCAAAAACAATAAAAGGGGGGGTTTTCTATTTCTAAATAAATGAAAATAACTAACGAAATTAAAAGAGACACTTAACAACTTCGAATGTTGGAGTTTAATCAATTAATCAAAGTAGCTAGGGTTTACGTGTTCCCCACAGGTTCATAACTTGATAATTCTAACTATAACAATTCTTTCATAGTATCTTGCATGCAAAGTGATAAGTTATGTATTTCTAAATCCTTGGTCCAGCATTTAGAAAATTTAACTCCGCACCTTGGTCCGACTACGTGTGTTGCTATCCTAACCCTTATCTTTACCTCATATTACGCATCGTATTTGATATTTGACTAAGTTATTATCTCGTACCAATCAATACTAGCCTATTAGATAGTATACACTAAATCTATGTTGATAATTCTTTTCCTATTATCTACCTCCTTGGTCCGGCAAGTAGCATTAAGGCAAGTTCTAACGTTGGCCATCTGTTAAAAAGACTTCTAAATGAAAGAATTATCAATAAAAGCAAGACACTATTCTAGAATTGTTATTTTAGTTAGGTTTTACCTCATTATTAGCCTATGGTTCCCACAACCCTAGTTATGGAGTTTAGTTACCCATAGTCATAATCACAATATTCAAATATATGATATAAGAATTCATGTACTTACTTCAATAAGAAAGAGTAAAATCCGAAAGTTCGCTTGATTAATCAACAAAAATCACCAACAATCACTTACAAGAATCTCAAAGTAATCAAGAATCTCACAAAAAGTCTAACGATAATCAAAGGCCTAACCAAATAATCCAAAGTCTAACCTCAAAACGAGGTTTTTTGAATTATTTATAGAAAATAAAAACCTAATTAAACAAGGACTCTATTTGCTGAAAATCTGTCAAAAACGCGGCTGGATCGACGGACATCGCAACGGATCGTCGTGGTCACGACGGACCGTCATGGACTCCGTCGTCCCATACTTGATGAAATTTCTTCTGCTGCTCTTTTCATTACCCTCGACGGCAGGTATGACGGATCGTTACGAGCACAACGGTCCGTCGAGGGTCTCCATTTCAAAACACTTGAACTCTTGGAATATGGGTACTGGAACTACTTCTCTAAACTTCATGACGAACCTGCAGGACGGACCGTTGTGGACACGACGGACCGTCATGGACTCCATAACCCCACACTTGGTCAAACTTCCCCATCTTCCTTCAGCAGCTGCACTACGCTGCCACCTACGGACCGTCACAAGCATGACGGACCGTCACAAGCTCCGTAGGTGGTCTCTTCTGCATTTCTTCGCTTAAAAACCTCCGCATTCATATTTGGACAGATTTCTTGCAAATAAGGAGAAACTTATATAAAAATTAGCACAAAAAGGCTTTTGGACACACTAAACTTAAGGAAAAAGTATTAATAATACCGTGAAACCATGGTATATCAATTTACAATACCCATATCTTTGAACATATTAACACATACTTAGTTCACAAACTCAGTACCATTGTCAGACCTTAATATTTTGACTCTCTTACCAAATTGAGTTTTAACATATACAAGAAACTCTGTAATAGAAACACAACCAGCTAATTTATGTTTAAGCAAGAATAGACAAGTCATTCTTGAAAAAACATCAACAATAGTAAGAAAATATTTTCTACCATCAACTGTAGGTATAGCATAAGGACCCCAAACATCAACATGTATCAAGTCAAAACAAGCTACACTTTTAATACCACTCACAGGAAATGCTAGCCTTGTTTACCATAGGGACATATAGAACATTCTGACAAAGAACATAACGTTTGTTGATTCACACCAAACAGTCTTGAAAGAACTGCAGAAGACACATGTCCTAACCTTTGATGCCATAACTTCATGTCTACTGTCTTTGTATTGTTGACAGCAAGATCAACTTCTTTTTCATTACTGGACCTTCACTCAATTTTATTGTTTAAATGTTGCATGAATAAGTATATACCACCTTCTTCTTTACCAACTTCCTTCACCTTCCCATTGAAGAGTTCCTGGAACACACAAAAATTAGGAAAAAAGGTGACACAACAACCTAATTCCTTTGTGACTTGACTAACTGATAATAGATTATGCTTGAACTCAGGAACATGTAACACATTAGTGATCACACTTCTTTGTAATAAGGCACATGAACCAACATGAGATACTATAGTGATAGTACCATTTGGAAGATACACAGGTTTAACTTTTGAGAGCTTTGACACTGAGCATTTCATCATCATATCTAAGCTAGAAACCATGTGATTTGTTGCTCCTGTATCAATAATCCACACTTGATTATGATCAATAACAAAAGTATTTTTACCTGTTGTACTAGCAGTGTTGCATTAGAAACAGTAGGTGCAGGTGACTTTTGTTGAATCATTTTCAAAATGTGATCATACTGGTCTTTTGTAAAGGTGCAACCTTGTAGCATCTGTTGAACCTCTTTTTCAACATGACTGAATTTGGAATGACAGTAGAACCCTCAAAACAGTGTTGTTGTGGATTAGATGGAACTCCCCATCCTGGTGGAGGAATGTTATTGTTGAGACCATATGTCAAATTTGTCTGAGCTGATTGATATTGATTACCAGTTGGAGAACTTGAACCTCCTTGCACCTTTCTTTTTTACTTACACTATGTTTGGGTCATTGTTATCCATTGTATTGTATTGTATCGTTATTATACCTACAATGTATGTTTTGATTGTTACTTAAAATGTATTGTACTGTATTGTTAAATTTCATTGTTATGTTACAATGGAAACTCTTATTTTATGGAACAACCAATTTGGTGTGTTTCCATTGTTACTTAATTTCTTTTTCCAATTATATCTTTACATAATATTTCAAAATATTATTTTACCCTTTACCTTAATTATTTAAACCTAGTCAAACCTACAACCCTTGAATAATTAAGGATATTTAAGTAAATTTATAAATTACAATACAATACGATACAATCAAACTAAACAATTAAAATGTTATTAAACAACAACAAAACAATCTAGCCAAACTTGTATCTACCATACAATACAATAAAATACAATACATTATGAAACAGTGGGTAACAATGATCCACACAATGTGTTAAAGTCAGGAGGATAATATTCCACTTTGTAACAGAACTCTTTGCTATGACCTATGGATTTGCAAAAATCACATATCAATATTGAATTCCTCTTAAACTTCTGATTCACACCTGAGCTATTACTATCACCTAAACTGCTACCAGCTTTTGAGTACATAGCAACAGATGAATCTGAGCTAATAGAAGTCATTCCCAAGTTGGTAGTACATCTTACCACAGCCTTTTGACATTCATCTCCAACTATCATAAAATACACATGATTGATTGTTGGTAATGGATCGAGCATGAGAATTTGACTTCTAGCTTGTTGATAGGATTCATTTAGTCCCTTTAAGAACTAATAGACTTTCTGCGTGTTCATATGAGTTACAAATCCCTTTGAAATCTCACAGTTACAGTTGGTACTAATATTTCAAACTCATCCAACAGAGTTTTGAATCTTTTGTAATACTCAGAAACATATACATTACCCTGTTGCATAGACACAATGTCTTTGTGCAAGCTATAGGTTCTCGAACCATCTACTTGGTTAAATATTTCTCTTAAATCTGTCCAAACAACAAATGCACTAGAGGCGAACGCAAGTCCACTCAATAATCCTTTAGATACATAATTTAGCAACCAAGACAACACAATTGCATTGACTCTTTCCCAATACCCCCACAATTCTACACCATACATTTCCTTTTTGACAGTTCCATCAATTAACCCAAGCTTATTCCTTCCTAACAATGCTAATTGAATAGATCTACTCCATAACATATAATTTTCAATGCCAAGCAATTGAAATGAAATCAAACTAATACCACTAACATCAGTAGGATTAAAAAATAAAGGATGATTGTAGTCAATACCTTGACCTTATGTTGAATTGCCAGTTTGAGGAACATACGACGCAGACTCATTTTGATGCACATTCATCGAACTACCTTCGAGCGCCGTCATTGATAAATTGAGCTTCTTCTCGCGGGAAAAAAATGAATTAACTGTTATCAGAGGATACTGATTCCATCCTTATCTACGATTTGCACCCAATTTTTATACAACTCTATGAATCGAAGAATCAAGAATTGATTCTTTGATCCTTTAACACACACGAGCTTCTTATTATAATCAGACTGAAGCATTGTGCTCTGATACCATGAACGTAACTAAAGAAGAGAAAGAAAAAAGAAGAGAAGAGAAAAGAGGAACACGTTTTTTTAATCTGAATATTTTATTTAAGGAGGAAGTAGTTACTTATATAAATATGTAACTAATCTTCCAGAAAATAGTTAGAACAACTATACAGTAAAAAGACTAATCTGCCCATTATTGCTAACTAACATTCACCCTTAATCTCACCTACTTATATCACAACATATTAATAGTTGAATTAATTCGTTATCTGAATTTTTATTTAGTTTCGAAGATGATAATGACCACCATTATAGACTCATTCATGTGAAATCAATGAGTCTCACCATTTACTCTAAATGCATTTACTTCAATCATTAAATACAAACATTAATAATATCATTAGTCTCAAAAATTAACATTAAGCACATTGGTTCGAACCATTAATTATAAAGGATATGCTAAATTCATTGAATCAGTATACTTCATTTCTCATTGTGATCAAAGTCATTACTTTTAATTTGTTATTTTTTTTTGAGTTCGTCATAACTTTATTGAGAAATTACGAAGATTCTATTCATTTTTATAATTCATCATCAAAATTATAGCATTATTTATTGTTTCTTTTTTCGTAGAACGGAAGAAATTTATTTATATTTTAACATTCATCCATGGACGTACAAAAAGCAATTGTTCTAAATGAAACAGTTCCACAAGCATCTCTATGTTCTTATTTGTTGTTATTTGCTTCTTCACTAAAGTTCATGACTTCCTCAAGTTCTTCTCTTCATGTACACTTTTGTGTTAATGTATATCATTGGTATGTCATTTACATACATAAGATATATACATATATATATGGCTTAAGTCATATTGTGGCCCCTTAAAGTTGTTCGCATAATTCACTTAGACACCTTAACTAGGACTATTACCTATTAGACACTTTAATATTAAAGAATATGTATCTATTGAACATAAAACGAAAATTTTTTTAAAAAATATTTTGCGTGTAATTCACGCGCATTGTCTTAGAAAATGACAAATAAAATTATGACACTTGGCACATGGACCCAATCTAGCAATAAAATATAATTTCTAATTTAAAAAAATGAAAAATAGTTTTCCTTTATTTATTAATCACAAAAATATTTAAAAAGAAAAGCTCCCTCACCCCCACCTAACCCTTTGACATTTCTTCTTCCTCTACCCAGTGAACCCCGTAGCCCCCATTGATAACGGAGATAACAAAAATAAAAATCTCTCGTTCAAATTTATTCTCCTATCATCTGTTATTCTCCATTCGTTTTGAGATTTTTGTGAAAATAAATAAACGTCAATAAATTATTTTTAAGATTATGACCAAGAAAAATTGAAAGTATGCTGAATTTTTTATCATATTTAATAAATTAATGAGTGGGCGATGTTTGTTCAATCGGAGTGATCGAAATAGAGATAGACGAATATCGATCAATTTTTAATTCCATGTTCGAATTTTTCTTCTTCACACATATTAAATTAGCAGATTTTTTTTCAAAAAATGAAGAAAAAAAAAAGAAGAAAAGAATGAAACAAAATGCTAAGAATTTTGAAACCATTAAAATGGTGGGGGAAGAAGATAACCACTGATGCTAAGAATTTTGAAATCATTAGAATGGTGGGGGAAGAAGATAACCACTGGTGCATGGGTATAGGGGTTGGCGTGGGGTAGGGTGGGGTTGATAGAAATAGGGAAGAAGAAGACAACCGTTCTTCTTCTTTTTTGTTAATTATTTTTAAAAAAATTAACTTAGGGATATAAATTAAGAAAAAAAAGGAAAAATATCATTTTTAATAAGTTAACGCGCTCAAGGAAAGTGAATTACACATTTTTGTCATACTCAGCATTTTGTGTCTAATAGGAATGACGTTTGAACAAATAAGTGTTCAATTGGCACAAGGATTAGTTAAGGTGTCTAAATGAATTATGCGGACAACTTTGAGTGGATATATATATATATATATATATATATATTATATATAATATTATATATATATATATATAATATATATATATATATATATATATATATATTACAATGATGATAACTGACATATATCACTAGTATGTTCACTAGCTATATGTCACTGTATATCATACATTAGACATATACTTGACATACATATATATATATATATATATATATATATATATAATATATATATATATATATATATATATATAATATATATATATAATATATATATATATATATATATATATATATATATATATATAAAACATACAATGATGATAACTGACATATATCACTAGTATGATCACTAGCTATATGTCACTGTATATCATACATTAGACATATACTTGACATATATATGATATAATGATATACATATGACATGCATATCATATATAATTTGTATGTCGTGTGTATATCACATGATACATAGAATATGTGTCGATAAATTTTTTTGGCGCGACCCCTTAAAGTTGTAAGTATATAATTCACTCAGATACCTTAACTAGGGTAGTATTTATTGAACACCTAAATGATTCAAAACGTGTATCTATTAAAAAATCGGGAGCACATACACAAATGGAATTCTTTTCTTGAAAATTGAATTCAACCACCCAGGGGCCGCTCAAGCGTATTAGTGGCCGAATGAAAAAATTAAACGAGGCCTTTGTTAATAACTTTTATATAATTCATTTCTTCTAGTGTTCATCCGATAATATAACCATTCTTATTTTAAATTATTTTTCATGAGATATAGCACTTCAAACATGTCAAATTTTGTCAATAATCCCTTCATTTTTCATGAAATGTTTACTTTTTCTACAAATAGTATTCAATATTTATTAAAAATAATAATTTGTAACCTATTATTATTAAAAATGAGGGTCCTTAAATTTGAGGACCTAAGGCACATGTCTTTTTTTTTAGCACTGTCGAGTCACCTCTGCAACCACATGTCATCATTTCATTGGTATACCTGCTATGTATTTGCACTTGAGCTACACACAATTTTATTTTTCATCTGATTATCATTTTGTGTCTAAGAGATATAAATTTCTTAAGATTAAAATGTTTTAAGTACTAATCCTAGCTAATTGAGGTGTCTAAATAAAATATTTGTAAAATCACGACATGCTCCACTAATTGTGTTAAGGTTTTTGGTAAGAAGGTCAAAACCTTTCACAAATCACAAAAAGAAAAAGAAAACAACATTTGACATTTCTTGGTAGAAGTTTTATTTCATGCTTTCTTTATTGTAATTAAGTAAAATTACAAACTAAATAACATAACATAGCAACACAAACATATCTATTAAAACTTGACAGATATTGATCATACTATCACTCTAAGTCCATCTCCTACTAATCCTTACTTTAAAACCATATCTCATATAGAGAATAATAGAAGAATTAGGTTCAATAGTTTGTCCTTCCACAACTTCAACTTTGTAATTATGTATGATAGTAGCAGCTACAACTTTCATTTGAGTGAAAGCCACTTCTTTCCCTAAACAAGTTCTTGGTCCAGCATTAAAAGCCATGAACTTATACGAAGGCTCGTGCTTTATCGTTCCTGTCTCTGAAATCCATCTTTCTGGCTTGAATTCTAAACAATCTTTCCCCCAAATCGACTCCTTCCTCGCCATTGCATACAATGAGAACAAAATCATCGTCTTTGGATGAACTTTATGACCACTTGGGAGAGTATCTTCTTTAAGTGGCTCCTTGTGTTGAAATGGAACAGGTGGATATAACCTTAGTGAATCACATAATGCACCATGTAAATAAACCAACTTGTTCAATTCATGAACATTGAAAACCCTAAATTTTCCAACTTCTTCTTTTGGAATAATTGAGTTGATTTCTTCCCTTAATTTCTTCAACACTTGTGGATTCTTTGTGACAAGCCAAATGAACCATGTGAGAGCTGAGCTAGTAGTGTCACGCCCCGCGATCATTAGGTTCAAGATAGTATCCCTCAAGAACTTATCATCACAATTCACTCCCAAATCCTGACCTTCTTTGAGATAAAAGGTCAAAAGATCAAAACCCTCATCGTTCTCTTCCACTTCATGATCATGAGTTTCAATTTTCGTTAACTCATCGCGTTTTTTAGATATATAATTACCTATAACATTATCCATAGTTTCCCAAGCTTTACTCAACTTTTTCTCCTCTCCAATTCCAAGCCATCTTTGTAGCTTCCAAATTGGCTCAGGTATAACATGTCTAAAAAGAATAGCTTCTTCAGCATCATCCAAAGCTTTCGAAAAAGGAACATGAGGGAAATCAATTGATACACAACCAGGATCATATCCAGTAACTAATATACAAGTAGTATCAAAAGTGAACCTTTGAAATAAATCTTGTAAGTCTACAATGACACCCTTGTTACAAACATGATCAAGAACACTAACAAGTCCTTTCTCCACTTTATCGCGACTAGTCTTGATTAAAAACTTGTAAAATTGTTGATGAGTGACCAAGAACGAGTCGTTTTCCTTTGGATCTTCCATAAATCCATGTCCGCGTTGAAAATTCCATCTCCTAAAACATCAAAAAGTTCCTTGAATTTTTTCCCTTTAGGGAAATTCATGAAATTTTGACTCATAATGTAGTGTACATTTGATGGATCAATTGTAGCTAATATTTCCATTTCTGCAAATAATGGACCTTTTGGTACAAAAGTTCCACCTGTTTCACTCATGATGACAGTAAGCCTATCATGAATATGTTTTAAGTGAAAAAGCATACTTGGTAACATACCAACAATTGGCCAGCTTTTTGGGTATCCCTTTGGATGATTTAGGGAATGAAATAAGAAAAAACATAGTATTGCTACGAATATTTCAATGAAACCTAATCCAACAATTGACATTTTTTGGTATTTTTCTGTTTTATTTGAAAAGGAAAAATGTCTAGTATATATAGAGAATTGATTATACTTGTTTTATAATATGCTATTTTTGGGTTGTTTTGTTTTGCCTTCACTATTAAATTGTTTGTTTTGAGGGTACTAGAATACCACCAAACTACCAACCAAAAATGGATTTAGTTGAGGAAAAGAAAACTTTCTCATTTTTTATTTTTTTTTTCGTATGAGGAGTTCATCTTCTATATATAGACGTAAAGTTTATCTTTTGAGTCGATCGAGTCTATTAAAAGTAATTTTTATTTTATAAAGATAAGGATTAAATCTGTATTTATTTTGTTTCTCAAAATATCACTTGTGCAATTACATTAAATATGTTGTTCTTTTAAACAAATGTAAAATTTATTGATTTACATTATCGAGTTATTTATGAGTTATGACATGTTTATTTATAATAAAAAAAAAGTGGCCAGAATGATAAAAACGCTCATTCACACTATAAACTAATTCCTTTTTGACATTTTTACCCTTTTTAACTTAAAAATTAAAGAAAATTTTTGGGTGACCCATTCTCCCATCATGTTTACAACATATGTACTACGGAATCTTAATCAATTATTTACTACGGAATCATATGTACTACAAATTCTACCAAAGTGCATATTGATTATTAAGTAGATTGGATGATCCAATTTGTAAAAAAAAATATATTTTCAATTATGTTTTTAAAATAATAATTATGAAATCAATGGGAAAAAAATATTTTTGAATCACATTATATTTATGTTGGTTGTATTATAATGAAAAAAATAGTTAATTGATATCGCAACAGATTATGACCAAAATATTTGTGTTAACTGAATTTACTTAACACTAATTTATTTTATTCAAACATAATGATTAAAAAAAAATACTTAATTAGAATTTGAAGGTCATTTTAGTAACAAATATAAGTAATAATTCATAATTTATCAAATCGACGTAATATAGGGATAAAGAATGTATGATTAATAATATTAATATCTTGATCTCTTTTATTAGACATATATTTATACACATGATTTCTATAGTTGTCGATATTTATCGAGTGTAATGTATATTGAGTTGTCATTATCTCAATATTTTACAAATTATATTTTAAAATTATTTAAATATATTTTATTTAAGTATCATAATTAAAAAAATTACTTAATTGGAGGTCATTTTAGTAATAAATACAAGTAATGATTTACAATTGATCAAATCTACGTAATATAGGAGATAAGTCTTGTTTGATCAATATTATTAATAAACACTTCTATTAATATCTGACTCTCTTTGTTCAACATGTATGAGCTATACACATGATTATATAACAATTGACAATTATCAGGTCTAATGTGTTTTGAGTTGTCATTATCCCAATATTTTACAAATTACATTTAAAAATTATTTATTTATATAGATTAATTTTATTGAAACTTAATTAATTAAACAAATTACATAGTTGGAGGTAAGTTTAGCAACAAGCATGAGTAATGATTCATAATTTATCAAATCGACATAATATAGGAGAAAAAACTTATATAATTAATAATATCAATGTCTGACTCTCTTTGGTTCGACACATATCAGCTATATGCATGATTTCTATATCGATCGATATTTACCAAGTGTAATGTGTTTTGAGTTGTCTTTGTCTCAATATTTAACTACATTTTAAAATGATTAAATTATAAAGCTTAATTTTATTTAAGCATTATAATTTTTTTTTAAATTACTTAATTGGAGATCGTTTTAGTAACCAATATAAGTGATGATTCACAACTTAATCAAATCGACGTAATATAGGAGGAAAGACTTGTATGATTAATAACTATAAATGTTCGACTCTCTTTGGTTCGACAAAAATGAACTTTATGCATGATTTCTATAACTATCTACAGTTATCATGTTTAATGTATTTTGAGATTGTCTTCACCTCAATATTACAAACTATTTTAAAATTATTTAAATATATAGTTTATTTTTTATTTATACATAATAATTTAACAAAATACTTAAGTGAAGGTCATTTTAGTAATAAATGTAAGTAATTATTCACAATTTATCAAACCAACGTAATATAGAGGATAAGAAGTGGTCAAATGTTTTAGTTCTTCAGGTAAGTGTTCTCAATTTACACTACGAAATGATATAATAATATCAAGAATAAGAGTATAGAGTAAAAAAGCAAAATACTTTAGAATATACTCTAAAAATAGTTAAATGAACAGATTAAATAGGTTAAAATCAATGAGAACTCAAAATAACATCTTTAACAATCAGAAAAATAAGTTAACCTTTAAGATGAATTAATATATCACAGTAGCTTTAATACGAGTTAATATCTTATGAGAAATTATCTAACAAAATCATTGAAATTTATTTTATATCAATAAAATCACTTAATTTCAAGTTTTTTTAGCTTTAAAAATTACTTAAAATTAAAATAAACTGGACATGACAAAATAAATTATTTTATATGCCATGTAAATATGGGCCTCATGACAAATAAATAAAAATTTTAAATATATATTTCTTTACCATATAAATTTGAATCCCAAAATTAAGATCTTAGTAGTATTTTTTTGATCGACTCACCCAATATAAATTCGATGTATACCCACATTATTTCACTTTTCAATTTCTACACTTTGAGCTACTATTGGAAGACAATTATTTATTCATTGTTAAATTATGGTGATCATTATATATTGATTACTTTAGTTAGATACTCCAGTACATATATTCATTAGGTCTAATGTATTTTTGAGTTATCGTTGTCACAATATTTTATAAATTATATTGAAAAAATAATTTAAAGATATAATTTAATTTAATATATAAATTATTTACATAAATAATTTGATTTTTTTTTAAAAAAAAAAAACTGACCTTATCTAAAAAAGGAAATGCCTAACTTATAGGAATTTAATTTGTTTTAGAAAATAAAATGTGTAACTTAATCATGGAGCAGTAATGAAGTTCCATTAAATCAATTTCCTTTTCCCTATTTAATTTAGGATAACAAAGTTTTGGGAATAGATTTGGCCATAAATTTTCCAAATAATATTTGGAAAAAATTTGGCAAATAATGTTTGTCCATACAATTTGCCATTATTTGACAAATATTTTTGGCAAATATCCCAAATTTTCAAATACTAGTTTTCTAGTATTTGGGTCAAATCTCATTATTTGGGATATTTTGAAAATTAAAATTTTACCCCAATCTTTTATCTTTTACAAACACTCTCTCTAGTTGTTGCTTTGTTGTATACATCATTTTTTACGTGAACACCAAAATAGTGATGAAATATTTAGTGAATATTAAATAATGATATGATTGTTGATGAAAATTATTAAAAATTGGCTTTAGGTAACAAAGTCATGTACTTTTCTGCTTCACGATACATGGAATAATTCTTGTTGCACTCACTCCAAATTACCACATTGTTTTAGTGTCATGGACATTATTTGTTATGTTGTAACGAACATTCAATTGACTTGTAATACAACTTTTAGTTAGTTTTGATAGTTTTTAAAACTTGTGCGTATAAATCATATTTTTCTAAAAAGGTGAAATATATTTCCCAAATTTTATGGCCTAACAGATGGTGAAATTTCACCAAAATTTCACTCAAATAATATTTGCCAAGAATATTTGGAAATCTATGGCCAAACGCTAGCTAAATCTATGAATCAGTGTTTTAATTAAACTGTAATTTTAAGAAATGACAAACGCTAATATGTTTTTTCTTATTTTAAACTAAAAGGTTAATATAATCTTTGTACGTTTCTAGCCATATTTTTCTGGCCGTTTAGCAGCTCTCTATATTAAATTTCGCCGTTTGATAATGTAAGAATTTGATTACACTATTTGTAGATATAAGTAAATTGATCTTATGAGGATACTTAGGTTTAAATTGCAAATGAATTAAAATGACTTAATATATCGACAGTCTCTTAAACTTATAAGTAAATTTTATTTATACACTCGATCTAAAGTCTATTTTAATTGAACACCTATATGTTGAGAATATAATTCATTAAAAAAATGTGTTCTTTCTAACAATTCAAACTTTTAGATGAGATGTCAGACACTTTAATATGATAGCAAAGTAGGCAAGACAAAAGTCGTATAATCGAATCTCACCATTACACATATATCAAAAAGAATTTTCATATACTTGATCCATAAAAAGAAAAAAAAAGCCACATTTGAGACGAGTAAAACCTGATTGCATGTTCCAGGAGTAGTCCAACCAAAGTAAATTGAATTAAGTAGTTGACCTTCCTACCAATATGCACATTTAATGGTTAGATTGTCATCTTCTTAACAAAAAATCTAGAAACACACATTACACATCATATATTGTGTTTAGTAAAATATGTGACGATGTATTACTTTTATGAACTCAATATTTGTAACAATAGTCCTATCTTATCTTAAAATATGTGATGTCCCTTATAATGAATATATAA
Organism: Solanum peruvianum; assembly: GCA_027705065.1. Classification (NCBI taxonomy): domain Eukaryota; kingdom Viridiplantae; phylum Streptophyta; class Magnoliopsida; order Solanales; family Solanaceae; genus Solanum; species Solanum peruvianum. Next base: position 50,489,007 of record JAKWJD010001758.1, on the reverse strand, counting down.
TATATAGCTAAAATGTATGACATATTTAGATGTCAAAATTCAAGAACAACAAATAAAAAGGATTCTAAAAGGATAAAAGTCAGTGTTTATCCTCTTATTTATGAATAAATTGTAGATTGTCATTTCAATTTTCAGTTCGTAGTTGTTAGATGTTAGTTTGTGAGATGAAGCTAAATTTGAATCGTCATATTTTGCAAATATGTCATGTTTATATAACCAAGAAAGTATATCAAATAGGTACACTAGTATTTAGTTAAGCATAATTTGGTGAAAATAGAATTAGCTCTATTTTTTAACGGTAAATGAATATTTTAAGGGATATGTTAAGTCAAATGCATTTATAGACATTGAAATTTTTTTCTATAAAATGTGTTCAATTTGAGTTGGGACACTATCAACTCAAATTAGGATTCTTGGAGGCTCAACTCTAAATCCTAAATTATGCATATATAAAACGGAAAAGGGCCTAAAATACCCTCAAAGTATTGGAAATGGTACAAAATTACCCTCCATCACCTATTGGCTCCAAAATACCCTTCCCACCCACCTATTGGGTCCAAAATACCCTTGTCATCCACCTTTTGGTTCAAAATTGACCACTTATTTAACGGTTTTATATTTAAACTATTTAAATATTTTTTAAAATACGTGGTGCTCAACTATATGTTATAATTTAACTCATTAGTATAATTTATAAATCAATCCACTACCCACCCCATTAATAATTAAATCCCTCTATATTAATGAACCCGTCACATTATTAATGCAAGCTAACTGTCAATTGACTGTTTTTCAAATTATATAGAAGTAAATTATCATACATTCAAGTGGCTAAATAAAAATCATCAATAAACTTAAAGTCTGACTATGTTTTATCTTAATTATTCTTACGTCTCAATTATGTGATGTTATTTCATAGGTAACTTTTCTTCAAAATAATATATTAACGTTTTAAACAAATCATAAATATTTATAAAATTATCTTTAAAAAAAGTGCATGAATCAATTCGGGATGCATTACTTCTTTACCTTTTACATAAATTTTAATTCTATTTTGAAAGAAAGTGTCCTCCTAAATAAGCGGCTCACCTAAATTTAATTGGGGCTCCGATTCGGACTCGAATAATTTTGAATGTCATTTTCAGAAATCTATAATTTTCACCGTTTTTAGTTGTGTTTATGACGATTTTGATATTATAATTGGATTATTAATTGGGTGAGGTTTAGTTAGTAATGAGTGTGTAGTGGTTTGATTTATAAATTATATTAATAAATTATAATTATAATCAATAATTGAACGCCAAGCATTTTAAAAAATATTTAAGAGTTTAATTTTAAAACAATTAAAAAATGGTCAATTTTGAACACAAAGGTGGATGACAAGGTATTTTGGAGCCAATAGGTGGATGAAAAGGGCATTTTGGAGCCAATAGTGGATGAAGGGTAATTTTGTACCATTTTCAATACTTTAAGGGTATTTTAGCCCTTGTCCATATATAAAAGGTACTAAATTCCCTTAAAAGGCGTCTCGGAAATTCCAAGAGATCAAGATCTCGAATACTCCACAATTGATGGATATTTATATATAGAGAGGTCAAATCTAAATCATCCTAGTTCGAGAAATACGCCACTAACGGCCCTCGAATCATTGATAAATCCTAGGAGAGTAGAATCAATAGAAGAGTAGAATCAAGGGATCAACAGAATTGTATCCGCAATTCTATCTTGATCAATAAAAATCATGTTTCTTCATATTTTATTTGTGATTGCTATTTATTTTCTGTTACTTTAAAATTTGTTACCTAAAAATATTGAGTCAATTATAAATTTAAAAAAAAAAATATATTAATTTATATATAGTCTTTAATACCTAGAAATGTTATGGAGGTTTTGAGCTTAATGAAAATATAGTATCCTTTTTGTATAGACATTCTTTAAACGTTAGAAATTTAGATAGCACACTTAGTTTAGCGAATAATAGCCTCTTCAATTTTTCATTAAATTTTATTTAATAGATTAAATTATGGCATGTTAAAACAAATATTTGAACATATGATAAAATACTTCTATATGATAATTTCGATTTAAACGTTAATTTTTTTTATGTGTATCCATGTATCATAATTACATAGATAATAAGTTAATTAATCACTTTAAACACATGTTACCCTCTTTAATTATGCATATAGGACTCAATAAACAGTAAAAACCAAATATGTACGAATTGAGGTAGATGTATATGATTATATAAATTTACATATTTTAGGTGGCTAACGTAACTATATAATAGATGCTCAAGAATACTTCAAGAATACGCACAAAAATTCTTTAAAAATATAAATTGAAATGTCTATTAAAAATACCTAATCAATTGCTCAAGTCATCGTTCGATTGTTTCGAAAAAAAATATGTGAATAATTAAGTGAGACATATTTCAACTAAAGCTAATTAATTAAAAAAATTATGTGAATAAATTATTAATCCTTAAACACCAATTTAAAGTGACATTCTACAGTGAAGTTGAATTTACAATATCTCATTCCCGCTATTTAGAACTCAAAGGCACTATTTCCTTTAAGAAGATATTTTTAAAATTTTTCATATTTAATTGATTAAAATATTTTAAAAAATAATTTCTAGAAAAATAAATTCTTTAAAAACAAGGAAAATAAATATATTGATAAAAATGTCCAAAAATAAATTTCATAAATAACATTTCAAATTAATTTTCTTTTGTCCATCCACGCATCAACCGTCAACCCCCCCCCCCCCCGGCACTTCACCCCATCCTACTATCATAGTATTTATTAGATTACATAAATATTTTATAAATAATATTTTTTTACTTATTTATCAGATAAATATCAACTATTTTTCGAGAAAACATTTTTTCTGTACCAAATACACCCTTTTTAAAATAAAAACTGTTTGTCTCGAAAATTATTGACAAATGTATGAACGTGGGTACTTGAACCCCTCATTTTCCTTTGTTGTAGAATCTCCATTACTTCCACACACTTTTTTCATCTACAAAAACTCATATTTTTTCTCCATTAACTCAACAACCATATTAACCTTCAAAAACTAATCATTTCCAATATAGAAAAACAATAAAATAAAAATAAAAAACATGGAATTTTTTAGAAAATTAAGTATACTTGTTATTTTTTATCTCATTACAATTTCCTCTGAAATAATTCAGACAAATGGTAATCAACAAAATGTTGAAGAGGATAAAAAAGAACAATCTCCTACACAAATTCTAGAAGAGGCTTATTCTATGCTTCTTACATCTACATTACGTTCTTTGGATGTGGCTAAGTCATATATTAATCAACTTCAACTTAAGTATTTTCCTCCAAATGTAGAGTAAGTATTTTTCCTTAATTCCCTTCTATGCTTTCTTTAAAAGAGATATTTAGTGGTAATTGAGTTAATGTCATTGTATTCAGATTCGTTAACATTTACATCGAATGATGATATAAATACTCATATTTCTTGTTGCTTGTTAATTTATAATATAGCATATTATTGCTGCTAAATAATTAGTGTTAGTACATTTGAATGATAAGAGGTGGATGGATTCTAAGATTTTAATTTTGTGTGTTCTAGATCATAAGTCATAACTATTTTTGTTTACTGGATTCTTGATATATTATTTATACATATTAAATAAATTTCTTAATATAAATATGGAGTTTGAATTAAAGTTATTGATTTTGCCGAACTCATAAAGCAATAGGTGTAGGAGCATTATTGACCATTTCATGCAACAAGTTGATGGAGAGATGCAATTTAATGAGTGTAATCCCAATCTAAATCCCTAAATATGATGGGGTGGGATGAATAATGATATCTTTCCATCATATCTCGAGTTTGAGCCCTACGAATAGAGAGACCTTATGAAAAGGAGTCACTTCCTCCTTAAAATGAATTGTAAACAACACGAATCTTAATTAATCGTGCAAATAGTTTCCAGATATCAGATGGTTATAGACAAAGAGTGCTTCGATTTCTTACATTCCTAGTGACAGCAGTAGAGTGTTTAGGAAGAATGCATCATGCTTTACTACCAAGATTTGGTTCACTAGTGATGTCTATACCTTGACGAAGATCTCCTTTTCTTTTCATAATCTGATAGCACAGTAAATTATGTTGTTAGGAGTAAGATCTGCATACGCTCTACCTTCCCCCGACCCAACTTATGGCTATACACTGGGGTATGCTGTTGTGATTGTTTGGAAAATGAGTTTTTGGGAGTTTGATCGTTTTGCAGTTTCAGAAGCAATGATGATGTCAGTGCTAATGGAGGTGCTGGAGGGAGGATAATGGAGGCTACTCAGAAGAGCTTTGAGAAGAGCAAAGAGACTGTAGAAGGATCCGCTAAATCGGCTGCCGCGGCGGTGGAGCAGAAAGTGCATGACACAGCTGACAAAGTGAAGGATACAATATCTGCAGGGCGCAAAACAGATGAGAAAACTGAAGACACTGTGCCTTCTGGACATGATGAACTCTGAAAATAATGTACTAACAAGTCAAGAAGTGATTAGCATTTCTTCCTTTCTCTTCTGTACTGTAACACTTTTGACGTTTTTTTTTTGTAACCGTGGTGTCTGAGCCAAGCATAGCTACCAGGTGACTCTATCCACCAAAGCTTGGATAGATAAGAAGAAACCTCAGGATTCTCAACTCGCTTCTGTAGTATGATATATTTTTTTTTCCCATAGGTCTTTTATAGCATCATAAGTGTAATTTGTCTACATTCAAAATTTGATTACTGTAAAAAAAATCCACAAGTTTAGGTAAATGAATTATTACCAATATCCTTCAATCCTAACCCAACAACCATATAACTGGCTATATCTGAACTGAAGTTACAAGCTGACAAATCAATGATCTAAAACTGGAATAAAGCATAATTCATAACAAAGTTGAGATGATATGATGAAACAAAGCATGTCATTTTTAACCATCAAAGTTGGAGAATGGTGGTTTACCAAGTTTGGCAGGGAAATCGAAATGGATGAAAAAACCAGTAAACACATCAAGGGAGATTAGAAGAAAGTTTGAGGCATTCACTTTGACATCTCCTGAGGCAGACATCATTCCAGTTTGGCACTTGATGCTGGTTGACACAGACAGTACGAGCGCAGGCATCAGAGCAAGCATCAAGTTCGGATACGCCACAAACAGTAATACAAGTATCGGGAATTGGATCCTTGGAAAATGCACCAACCTTCTTCAACATTCTCTTGACGTACAGACTCTCTCACACACGAAAATATCATCAGTGCTCTTCTCCCTGCCCCGTGCACTCTTGATTCTCTGCTCCTCAGCATGATTTCTCTTAATTCTGTAAGCTTGACCAGCTACAATAGCAGGAATAGCAGCCCCTAACAAGGACCACCATACCTCAACCATTAGGGATACAGCTGTGGAATTGTTTGTTTTCTTCCTCCCTGCTAACTTACAATAAGAACAAGACTTTTTAACCACTGCTCTTTTTAATTAGAAAATAGCAGAACTAAAAATACTTGAAATGTGGAGTAATTTAAGAGATGCAAGGAACTACGCAACCAACATCTAGCAATGGTCTCAATTCTTTCCCTGTTTATCCATTAGGAGGATTCACAGATAGCGAAATGTGGTATGAGATACTGTACATCTGTAACTTATTCACTAAAGGAATAGATTGTCAAAAACAAAAACCAAATTCTCCACCCCTTGCTCCACATTAAACTAGGGCCAAAACCATTAGTCACTTTTATGGAATGTAATACCCAACTCTCATGAAAACTGGTACCCTTAAAACAAGTGAGTAAATCATCCCTTATCGCCATTTCATTAATATTTATGCTTCATTCTTTTCTCATAAACTCTGTGACAAGATATACCCATCCTACAGAACCCCCACCCCCCAAAAAAAGAACGATTGCACCAAGTGTAATGGGATCACTATAGCTAGAACACAATGCTTAATCGATTAAGATTGTGATGAATGAGTCCTGAAAGAGGAGCACAAGGCTGAGAGTCATAAGATCACATGTTCATTGATGACTTGATGCCATCTTCAGTCAGTATAATAATGAATGCCACGTTATATTATCTCAAAGTATATCAGAAATGACCCTGCAAATGTAGGGGGGGTAAGGTCTATGTACTCCCACCCTCATACTGGATAAGTTGTTGTTGGTTTATATGTGTGATGATTAATCACAATAGCATCATTAGATTAAACCTACTATCAAAACAGTAAAAGGAAAACATTTGGACTTAGAAATAGTATCTGCATTATTTTCCTACTGTTGTTTCTGAGAATACAAATAAAAATGGATGATCAAGCATTACAACTGACACTCCATCATTCATAGTTTGTTTGGCAAAACAAATACCCACCCACCATTCATCCCCTAAAGATATTTCTTCACTAAACACACTAATCCCAAAAAAAGCTCGAAATTAGAAACCTATCACCTACAACTCTAACTACGGAATACTGATCCTATCAATAAGAAATGAAAACTCTCAGGTTTTCCTTTCCCACACTTCAACATCAAGCCTCTCCTATTCATAATGTAAGAGGTTTTACCATTCATGTCATCTCCCCCTTATTTATCAAGCAAAATTCAACTTCATCAACAGAAGAAGGAAACTGCAGTATAATAATAGATCTTTTATCAGCGTCTTTTAGCAAAATGATATCTAGTCAAACCACTATGTTGGTTATAAGCAACAGCCACAATGCTATCGAGGCTAGCGTAAATATACAACATCACAAGGATAAAACTCTTGGAAAAAAAAGAAAACACCAACCCCGAGTCTCGTTTTGATCAGAAAACAAAAAATAGCACCAATAACATTTCAAGAATGGTCCTTCCCTCAACTCAAACATCCAGAATTGACATTAAAATGGTCGAGCAAATGAGGAAAATAGACTTGTAAAACCCCAAAGCGTATAAACCTGAAACCACATTATTATCATTACTATTACCATTCCTTCTTGGTGAAAATCATTGATTTAGCCTTAATTTGAGAAATTAGTCATTTTGGGTCGGCACTAAATTGCAAAACAAGTATACTACTACTACAACAGCTAAACCAGAAACAACAACATCAAAAATTTCAAGAATTTAATCCCGATAAAAACACAAAATGATAAAATCAAACAGATAAAAACCGAAACTACAAGCAGAAAGCAAAAGCAATTACCTTCAAAAAATAAAAATGGAGGAAGCAAGTTGAATGAAGTGAATTGTGAAGGGGTTTAAGGGTTTCTTATTTAGCTTATTTTTTGGTCCCCTGACAAAATTATATTCCCCTTTGGTACGTTAAATAACAATAATTTTCGATTTGAGGAATTAACTAAAAGTCTAAATTTTGTGGAATTATTGGAATACGAATGTTGATTATTAAAATAATCTTTGAAATATTCATGAGCCTATTTTATTTTGTATTTGGTAGAAAAAATGGTGGAATCGTTTGGTTTTAATTCAAGTTACGAAGGAATTAGTTATGTTGAGAATATTTTTTATTGAGTGTTTGGTTTGTTTTATTGTTGTATTCAAAATAATAAGTTTTGTTAAGAATAATTTATTTGTTTACAAAATACTCTTCATGAATGTGGAAACTGATGTATAAAAAAGGTCTTAAAAAATATTCTGTCATTACTTCTTTTAATATCGGAATTACTATACCACCTAATGAGAGAGATAATTTTTCCTTGTACCAATTATTAATCTCAAAATAAGTTATTCTGAACATGCCAATTAAATTTCGAACACACAACCGTATGTATGGGTGCATAGTGGACTATCACTCCACATTACAAATTTTACTCATTTAATTCAGATTTATATACAAGTATATTGATTCTATAGTTTTAGGTATCGTATAAATTGATATCGATTATCGAATGACATGTTTTAACTATTTTAGATGGATATGTTGTGATACCTCCATACACGGTAAGAGTACAAAGATTTTGATATGTTATCTTTCGACACAAATTGTCATGCTCACCAAATTTGATGTATCGTTACTTTAGCTCTTATTATAAAAACACACATGTATAATATTCTCTCCGTTTAGAAATGTTTGTCATATTACGTTTATCGAAAGTCAATTTGATTAATTTTCAAAGGTATTTAATTTGATATTTTAAACAAAAAAATTAGATATTCTAAAACTATATGAAAAGTACTATGAATCACAATTTTTTGCATATTAATATGATGAAAAAATGCATTTTAAAATGTTAGTCAAAGTTTTATAGTTTGACTCTAAAAATAAAAATCATGACAAACAATACTGGACGGAGAGAGTATAATAGAATTGAAAGGGCAATCATTTTAATAACAATTATGTCCAGATCAATTTACACGCACACCATAGGTTGAAAACTATATATGGAGAGTGGTACATTATGTCATAGCAAATTTAACTAAACTTCTACACCCTTTCTGATACAAAACAAAAAGGAAAAAAGAAATGGTGATTCCTATATCAAAGATCTTTGTATAAACTTCAAAGATCTTTGTATTATATAATAAGCCTTTCAACTTTACCCTACAATTTCAAGAACCTCACAATGAGTTAAAAAGAATGAATCAAACTGCATATTACAAGACAAGCTTTTCACAAATTATGTCCTGAAAACATTAAAAAGGAAGAATGATCATCAAACGTTGATATCTGAACGCTTATATCTGGCACTGCTCATGTCTTGCGTGCTAGCAAATCTGGGGATGCTATAATTGTCAGGTGTGGACATGGGTTGCTGCGGGTAAAGAGTGGGAGGCGGTGTGAGATTGCGTTGAGCTGGTAAAGGAGGGAGTGTGTTGTACTTGTAAGAGTCTCCGATATAACTGCAACAAACGGGAGACAGATTATGAATACGATTAGAAGAACACAAACAAAGATGCAGATACTGAAGACAAGACGAGTAAGAAGGCACTGCTGTCACTGAATATGACACTACTCTATAACATATTCCAAATCAACCACAAACTCGTCTTGACACCGACACTTCAGAACAAGGATAGCAAGCATTCATCCACTAGTAAGCACAAATACTAAAGGTGCAACGGCATAGCTTTAGGATAGAACCCTATTTTTACAATTCAGCAGTTCAATCTATCATTAATCATTAATGGACAGTGATAAGATCCATTCATTTGGCACCACCTTAGGTGAGTTAATCATTATTGGACAGCTATCAAAATATTTTTCATGTAATCTTTTTCCCATTCTCCTCCCCTTGCTTAAGGAAAGAGGAGTTATCTACTCATTCAAGATGGTCATGCCATTCTATCCATGACACTTGGGAAGTTCACCATAATGTCAACAAGCCAAGCACCACTTCTTGGGTGATGGAGCACCAGGTTTACAAACTACTGGTAAGGTAGACACTCAACTATGTTCACGTCCAACATGAAGAGAAAAAGACCTTACTGTCATTGAAATATCAAACAGAAACCCATAATACAAAATAACAAGTAATTTTGGAACAGATATGGGGCAGGTTGCTTTGTCACACAATCCTTCATAGTTCGCTTATATTGCTCGGACTCTCCAAAATGTTGGCACACCCAGGTTGGATCTTCCAAAATGCACTACTTTTGGAGGATCTGATATGCACATATCAACATTTTTGAAGAGCCGAACAACATAGGTTCACGGTCAGTGATCATCAGCCAACCGACAACACAAGATGAAAAATGTTTTTCTGCAAGTATGGAAGGCGTTAACAGCAGCCAATTTTCACTGAATTCAACAGGCATACCTTGAACTTTTACTTTTATACAAATGATCATCATCATTTGAAATTTCGCTCGACCCGTGTAGTGGTTTCTGAACTGGAGAAGACCAATGATTACCGGGTAGATCATCTGAGAAGTATCTCCTCCTGATTAACTGAAAACAGTGAACCCCACACTTCAATAATGTAGGATAGACTAAGTAAATCTCACTTTAGATGCAAAGCAATAATATACAAACCATGCGGAAAAACTTCATGACAGCTTCTTTGTCATATCTTGCTCCCTTGGCAGCCTGCAAGATTTCAAGGAGTGAAAAACATTACACATGTAAATCCCCCGACACTTGCTTAAAAATGAAAATTGAACTTCTTATTCACCATTTATGATAGACATGTATAAACTCAACATTCGCCGTGATTATTAGTCACAAGACTTCTTACAGCCGGATGCATGTTTAAAATTTCGAGGAGAGTTGCTGGGCAGGAATTGTGGAAGCAAGGGTAAAAGAAAACAGCTGGGGTATAGAGAAAGCATATCTATCATTCAATTTGATAACAGGCCGGAGTGCATGTCCCACAACTCACTGCAACTGCTTCTTTATGTTTACCATAATTCTTATAGAGAAACCGACATTCACTGGCAAGTATCCTCACAATTAGCAAGCTCCTCAGAGAAAAATCAACTGATAGGAAATAGAAGCTGCTTATTTCATAAGCTTCCTATCCGAAAAGAAGCTAAAAGTTTTTTTCCTTTGAAAGCTTCAGATTACCCAATATAACAAAGTAGCTATTGTTCTTTGCTACTTTTCTTTTAGAGGATTTGGTTGCTATGAAACGAAAAGATAGCCTATGATGACAAGGCCAAAACAAATGCTTTAATTTGTCAAACTCAAAACACATGTTGATGAACAGCTCAGACCTACAGGAACGTCCTAATAGTGGAACTGAGACATGTAATGAATAAAAGTTCAGCCATGAAGAAGAAAAACGATGGATCAAAAAAAAAAAAGTTTTGAGAATTAATCTAGCAATCATTCAAATCTAATTAGCTCCAAAAAAAAAAGGAGAAGCAATGAAAATCAACATGTCGAAGGAAAACACAACCTGTTTCAGTGGCAGATTATTTAAGTCAACAATCTCTTTCTTCATGTGCAAGACTGGCAACCAATTTTTTCATCTTCAAACACAAGAAAATGCCAGGGGTGGGTGTGGGAGGTGTAGAGCTTAAAAAAAGGTTTGAGAAAAGGGTAAGGTAATTTCCTTAGATTTAAATAAGAAAAGAGTTTCAAACGTTTGGACCTCCCTAGACTGCCATAGCCTTAATAAGCATTTGTAACCGAACAAGAAAAAGATGAAGACTTATATTGCTATGGCAATAAAGACTTGAATTGACTAGTGTAAACACTATGCAAGACCACAATGACAAGCTGATCTTAATGTACTAGCATGGATAAATAAGTAAGAACACTTCCGCATTAACAGCTTAAGCATCAGAAACTATGTTGCCTGAAAGACAATTGTTTTACTTAACAAAACAAGATGCATCACTCTTTTAAAAGTTCTCATATATGAATCAATACAATTTGGTAGAATTAAATTACCGCAATAAGACCTCCACCACCAGGAAAACTCTCAGTCAGTGGGATCTCTTCACTTGAAGGAAGTAGACCTTGCTTCTCAACCCACAGCCGAGCCATATCAACAAGATTGCCACTGCTTCCTCTAACACCCTCGTTTGTAGCGATATCTGCTTTATTACCAATGACAATGTAAGGAACAGGGAGACCACCAGGACCTCCTGAAGCTAGAGGAGCTGAGAATGTTCCTGCTGTTGCTATCTCTACAGCCCACTTCTGCAAGCTTGTCTTTGTCCTTCTTTGAGATAGATCATATACAAAGATAACACCTATGGTGGAAATTGAAAATCGTCCGTATTAGTTTTCATCCGACCATCATCTGGATGGACGAGTTATACAAAGTAATCTCTTCCCACCATCTTAGAGAAGAGAGATGGAGTATATAAAAGTAACATCTCGAGTGGAAATAAAAATGATTTCACCAGACTATCATCAGAAAGTTACATTACAGAAAGAGATTCTTCCATTAACCTTTCCCAAATGAAGGGAAAATGTAAGCAACAAAAATTTGATAACAAACATGTAAAAGCATCTCTGGTTTCTGTTTAAATGAACTCACATAATCAGTTCTCTTAAACATTTTCGTGCTTTAACCATCTTCTGACATTTATGATCAGGTATCAGCTACAGGTCATTAGGTCATCCAGAATAGATATTGTAACTTGTACATGTTTGCATAAGCAAATAATATTATGCGTGCAAAACAGTTTAAGAGATGAAGCTAGTTGCTCACCATTAATTTGTGAGTAGAACAGAGATCGGCAATCTTTGTAACGATCATGTCCTGATATATCCCAGAGTTCGATAAAAAAATCTCTCTCGGCATCACCTTTTATGCTAGTTGAGGAGCTACCAGAATTTCCGTAAGTAGTGTGCTTTACAGAAGAAACAGGAAAAGATTAGTTTCTATGTGACATGCATTCTCAGGACATTTTCATAGTATATGAAGAACAAATTCCTGTGGATCATACTTTTACTCCGACTGTACAGCCAATTGTTTGAGGAGGACGAACGATGGAAGAACCATTGAGAATCAGATGAACAAGAGAAGTCTTCCCCACACCTACAAGAAAATATGAAGCAGAAATATGGTGAAACTAGGAGTCGAATACAAGGAATCGCTGTGTAGAAATAAAAAGGGAGAAGCTAATATCCTGCACTACTTACAAAGTCTGAATTCACGGGGGGGAAAACTAACACCAAACAGGAAAGACTTGAACACTGAATGAGAAGACTACATCAGGATGAACTTAGATTATACAAATTAAAGACGAAAATCTAGTGTACCCAACGAAATATTCCACCAGTGCTTCATCTAATGTATCCAGGACTGGACTTTTCATAAAGGCTAAAAACCAAGCATGACTATGAAAGCAAAAAAGTACACAGGAAAAGTATGAAGCAGTAAATGGAACACCTATTTTCAGTATACTCCCAACTACAAAAATTTCCATCCCCACGAATGAATTTTAAGTGGTGATCCTCAAAGCTATTTGTTTTGCTGCTGTTGCTTCATTTTTAAAAAATCAAATGGCGGTCCTCAAAGACTATTAAAGGATCCAAAGAAGTTATAAGTTGTAAGTTCTTCCTTCACACAAATAAGGACAGATATCGGAGCTACGGAGTCATTGTTAGAAGTGGAATTTCATTTACTGGCAGCTTATCTAGCTTCCAAGTCCATCTGTGCATCATCTGTTACATAAATAATTGTCAAACTCCAAAAAGATCTTCAAATTATTATTTTTAATTGAAACCACCAAAAGGGCTTCAATTAGTCTAACTGTCTGAGTTAACAGACGATAAGAACTAAGAAGTCAACTAAACAATACCTGACATATACTTTTCTGCATTTAAATTGCAGATAAGTATATGTCAAGTAATGTTTAATTGACATGTCACCTTCTTATCATTTGTTTTTAAATACTTACACAGTTGGAGTGTTGGACTAATTGAAGCCCTCTTATTTATTTATTTATTTATTTTATTTTTGGGGGGGAGGGGGGGCGCATTTTCAGATGACTGATCTGTCAATTTTTATTCAAGATTTGTAGGATGCCATTCACTGATAATCCAATTCAGGGAAGTTTGCCTAAGCAGAAGAGACAGAGAAGGGGGAGAGGCCGGGGGAAAAGGACAATATCTTGAGTCCACAAAGTGTAGTACTCAGGTTAATACACAAAAAAATGGATCATTTACAGAATCCGTGCAACTAGCCCTCACTCAACAATGGCAAAGAAGTTAAAAAGTGAATCTCAAAGATTGTCAGACTCGTGGAAGACTGCTATCATGCAGTATTCCACACTACATGTCAAGGACAATGATGCTAGTCTAGCTTATTTTAAGTGGAAAAATCAAAGCTCAGAACAGAAAAGTAAATAATAATATATTATATACGGATCGTTGCAATATCCTTATCAAGTAGTATTTGGACTTTGAAACATTCCTAGATGTTCTGAGTTAGAGGAATATCTCAGGGAAATGGAGCTGTAGATGGGGCTAAAGGACCAGAGAACACCAAATAGGGGCATATTTTACTTTCGGAACTTCTGATAAGTTAACAAAGTCACTACCACAGGAGCTTAATGCACTAGATGTACTAACTACTGATTTAGCATTATAAAACACTGCATCGACAACTAACAAAACTTTCCGTTTAAAATGCTTCGTCACATTTTGAATCTATGAGCATGCAACCTAAGGATGTTTAAGGGAAGAAATTAAGCAAATAATATCAATTGATTGTACTATATGAAGGGCATTCAGAAGATCATATCCAAAACATTCAGTTCATTGCAACCAAAAAAAAGGATGGCATCCAAAGCATATCGATATATTTTGGATTGAGCCTCTGAACAGTGAACTCAGAAGATGATTAATCAAGAGCAAATGAGGCTAGTGTTTGGTTATACATACTTATAAGAATGAATACATGCGTCAATATCTGTTGTCATCATAATATTGAAAGAAATTAATTTTATTTCTTTCTTGATAAATAAGCATTGCAAAAATACTCTTAATAATCAGCTTTCCCCATACATTTACACCAACACTGAATAACCTTTAAGATAGTGTTCAGTAGCCCCTAACATATTAGGAATCATCTCACCACAGCTATGAACCACAATGTAACACAATAGTAAGACGTGGTTACACTATAAATAACTCGGATCAATCATTACTATGTTTTTCAAACGGATGTAACAGTATGTAGTACCCATTATCCTCCAAATTTAGTAGGTTAAAAAAATCTTCCAGTTATAAACAGTTTAATGTCTCATTACCAAATCTTTAATAACAATAGAAAACAACAACTCTTAGTTTCTAAATAAATACTGCATCATATTGTATTGACCAAAAATTTTAAATTGTGAGAAGTCCAAAAGAACCTATGTCTTCGTTTTAATGGATAAAGGTGAAGTCTGGGCCAGTTGTGCACGCCTCAAGTATTCTACCGAGCACTCGCTACCTACGATCACTTTCGCACGCATCGAGTAACTCCGCTCACCAAGGCCTAAACAGATGAGAAGAAATAACCAAGTGTTCTGCCTCTATAAGGATTTGGAACCCTGATTCCCATAACATCCACCCACTTCATTGATAGCTAAGACATCCTCCATCCTCGAGTCCAGCCTAAAAACAACTATGTCAATAAAACAAAGACCTGATACTATTGGCATCTATTGGTTATCTGAATCTATGCAACTATATTTTACCATCAAACACAAACTACAAACTAGAAACCAAGTTCAACAAGATACATAACAAGGAAGATCAATAAGAACAAAAGAATCAAAAGTTGGAAACTAAAAACATTTGCATTTAGCTCAATACCTGAATCTCCAACAACAAGCACCCTAACTTGTCCACAAGGTGGACCACCATTCTGTTCTTTAGTCTCCCTTTCCCTTTCCCTCCAAAACATCATCTCCTCAGAAACCCCAAATCAAAACCAACAGAAAAGATCCAATTTTTTTCACAAAAATAAATTTTTCAAACCAACCCAAATCAGCTAATCAACTCAAGTTACCATAAAAAACTCTGAATCTCCACAACAAACAACATTTCTTCAAAACCCATCACATAACAAACATACCCATGAAGCACTTCAATATCAACAACCCATTTTTTCAAATACCCATAAGATTCAAAACCATACACAGGATTAACCCAAAACCCAATACAGTAGATCTATCAACCAATCTTGAAATGGGTGATTTCAACTAGTTATATTTTGCATCAAAAGACCAATTGGGTGTTTTGGGCATCAATTATTTTCTTGGTTTTATTGCAGTATAGTAGTGATTGAAGTATATATTTTGTAAACTTTCTGGGAAGATTTGTGTAGAGATCGAGCAAGATTGTTCATCAAGAGCTACGAAAAGACAGTTTAGACGGTTGATTCACCGACCAGAATTGGAAGCCCAAAAGGCTGGTTGTAGCCCAATTACACTAAGCATGATCCATGTACTCCAATATTTGGGTTATCTCAATAGAAAACTTAAATAAATATACTATAATAACAAAATATATTTTTTTACTTATCACTTTTAATTCATTTATAATACAAGTTCAATTCATATAACAAAGAATAATTTTTTATTCATATATAATACAAATTTTAATAATAAATAATCATTTATTACACATTTTAATTCACTTATAATACAATATGTCAAATTTTTACCAAACAAACATAATATATTTTAAAAACAATTATAATTCATATATATTGCATACATAATTCACTTTTAATACATATGGCAAATTTAAAACAGTATATGGTAATAAATAAAAAGCATTGCTAAAATCGGTAATTATTTATTAAAATGTATCAATTTATGTAATTTTTCTTATCTCTATTATTGAGAAAATGGTATATAATAGCAAATTATTAATTCAAATTAAATGTTATAACAACAGTTTGATTTGATTGTGTTTTATAGTTAACTGTTGACAGTCGCCTCTCACCTTGGAATTATCTCTCGCCGCCAGTCTCTCCATGGCCTCTCTCGCTTTATACAAACAGAAATGTATAAAATGTGTTTTTGTTTGAATAGAGCGAGAGAAAATTGTATATACACATGAAAATACATATATGTTCATCCTATACACTTATAATAAAAATATTTTCATGTTCAGTTCTCTTTTACTTGTCTATCTTTCTCGCTTTATACAAACACAACTTAAAATAAAATAATGTATAATTTATATTTGTATAAAGCGAGAGAGTGGTATTTGATATGCAAAATTTATATCGGTTCAATTGTATACAAATTTAAATTTTATACAGATACAAACACATAAAATTGAATTGAGAGGCTGACAACAATTTATACAACTGGCCTGCCAGCGAAATCATACAAATCTGAAGAAGAGCCAGCGAATTATACAATTGCTTCTTTTATAAATGTAAAGCGAAATAGTCATAATATGTTTGCTATGGAGCGTAATTATGCAAACTATAGTTATAACATAAAAATATGTTTTTTGTGTTTGCTATTTGTGAAAATTGGAAAGTTATGTAGAACTGCAAACATTTAGCCTATATTAGGTACTATAGCCATAGTTTAAAAAAATATAATTTACGGCTATAGTTTCCTCAATTCTTGTTATTAGTCTAAATTGTATAAATTACAATTTGTATAATTCGATTTTTGATCGTATAAATCTAGAATTTTGTATATGATTTACCCATTTGTGTATAATTACTTTATTTGTATATTCGTAAGCGAATATACAAACTGCACCCTACATAGCAAACATAACTATAATTGTGGAGCGCATTTATACAAACTGTAGTTGTAGAGCTTTATTATATTTATTATGTTTGTTATTTCTAAAAAAGAATCTTATTTGTGCAAACAAACTTTCAAGGTCGTTTGGTTGGAAACAAGTTATTTCGAGATTAGTTATCTTGTGATAGGTTATTTCATCGTGTATTGAATAACTTATCCCATCAGTAAGATATAAATAGTGTTAGAGGAGTGTCTAATACCTCCAACCATACACTGGATAAAATAATTCTATATTTTATTTGTGGAATTACTATAACTCACACCTCACACATATCTCACACCAAATGACTCCTAATATAAATCAAAAGCTTGTCAAGATAAAATTATGAGATATGCGTTAAACATTTAGCTTACTAAGGTCAAACTTCAAATATGTATGTCTAGTTTGAAGTATCTGATGAGTCTAAATTTTGAAAGTAATTTTTGTGAAGTTTAAATTGTTCATTGCATTCTAATCCATGTTTATAAAAGAGAAATTCAACAAGTCACACATGATTTGAACTTAATTTTCATATTCAAAATCAAATTTATTGTTCAAATTTCGAGATAATTACATTTAGGATAGCTCTAAAAAACATAATAGTTGGTAAATGTATATATTTAGTATATTAAGTATAAATATACATATAATATACCTAAATACTATATAGATTTTGTATATTTTGACTAGTGCCTGCAATCGATTTTGGAAGAGGGGCCAAAAATAAAGAAAAAAACATTTTAAGATGGTGGGTTAATTTAAAAAGGAAGAGCAATTTTTTTTCTGGAGCTTATTTATACTGACTGCCAATTAAATACTTCGAAAAAACTCTTATAAACTAAAATGGAGAGGTCTAAATAGACATGTCTTAGAAATTTTAATTTTAATTTAGTTCTCCACCAAACTTGAAGGAAAACATAAACAAAAGCATGTTGGTTAGGGATGGTAATGGGGCGGAGTGATTGCGAGGTGGGGTGGGTTTAAGATTGTGTGGACAGGGCATGTTTAAGGTTACATGGGACGGGTCGACTGTGGGCGGGTCGAAGTGGGTTTTTTAAAATTAATGTGGGGCGGGGCGGGCGGGTTGTGGGTACATGTAATTTTTTGTGAATTTAAACATAATTCTAATGTTTTACATGATATAGAGTGATACATAGAGCATTATTTATTAAGATAATTTCATTACTAAAAAATTCAAGATTATAAATGAAAATGATTCAAATTTCTTGCATGTTTTCTAATTGACCTATAAAAAAATAAAATTTTAAGCCACTATCCTATTAAATTACTACAACTTGTTGAAAAAATAAATTTATGTTTATGAATTTTATTTTTAGTATAAAAAATAACTAGAAAAAGAAAACATTTTAAAAAATATGAGGGGCGGGGTCATGCGGAATGGGGTGGGACGGGTTGAAAATGTATAGTGTTTCTATATGGGGGGAGCGGATTAAATTTTTTGCGAGTTAAGCTCAAACCGCACCGCCCCCGCCCTACACGCCTCATTGTCATCCCTAATGTTGGTCCCAATACAAAAACATTTGGATCTATCTAATGAAAACTTTAGGATGAATACATCGACGATATTTTAAAACTTAAATTGGGGAACTTTCGCATATAATCAATCAAACATAGCTTAATTACACTTCATTTTTATAGTTGGCTAGTTACAATTCATAACTACATGTTATAGGGAGGAGAGTGACGAGCGAGATTGCAAAGGGAGGAGAGGCGAGCAAGAGAGGGCAGAGAGGTCATGAAATATATATGTATATCGATTAGATAATTACATATATGTAATGGTATACATATGTATTTGTATATATGGAGAGTGAAATTGGGAGGGTGGGGAAAGAGGTGAGCAAGATTAGGAGAGGGAGAAGAGTGGTGAGCAAGAAAGAGCAATAATTTGCATTTCGTTTGCATAATTCGCGAGTACATTTGTATAATCACATGTTTTTGTATAATTGAGTAATATAAAGTCTGGAATCATTAAATGATAATCCACGGGCACATTTGTAAAATGAAAAACTCGAAATAACGAATTGATACAAACATAAGCATATGAACTTTAAACAATTTTACAAATTATTATACAAAATCCAAAACTACATGTCAAACAAACTTTTAAAAGTTATACACAAAAAGATTGAATGTATATGGTGATAAAACTGAAAAATTGAAGAAAAATTATCATTGTATACGAATACAAATTAAATGAAGAATTGTTAGTTGCGAATTATACAAATATATGAACATGGCTAATTATACACAACCCTGCTAATTAATAGTTAAAATTAGTGGCAAGTGGTAATAATAGCAAAATATAACTATGATGACAAGTAGTATAAGTTTGCTTAACCGCATAATTTTTCCTAATTTGCTAATAAATTTATTTAGACACTAAAATTATATTTTGTCCTGATTAAACACTTAAACACATAATAAATTCTTGCTAAACATTGTCAATTCAAATTTATTAGGAATCTTTTTTGTGTCTGCTCTCAAAAGTCATTCATAAGTTAACCATATTCTTAAATTATACACATTCACTTCAACAATCTGTTAAACTTCATGAATGTTAATTCCAATTAATATGTTGATCATGTGTATATATGATCAAAGAAAGATATATATTTTATGCGAGTAACTTATCTATATTGGGCACTTGAAAATCCGTGCACAATTTTTTTAAAACATAAGTCGAAAATGTTCAATAAAAACACTTTATCATATAATCAAAGTGCTCCATTAAAACCTACCATAATACAAATATATAACTAAACTTTACTGACACGTTTAAGAGGTTCTAAAGGCGAAGATTGTGAAGGGCAATATTGTTGGGAGGGAATTGTGTGTAGTGAAGCACATGAGGACTCTCATGGTTGTGAATCCCTTCATAAGTAGTAATGACATAGCTTGAATCTTCATTGTCCCTTTCTACTCTTTTCTTCACATTGCATCCCCCACTTGAACATTTGTAGTAATTCCTGTTCATAAATATTTTTCTCTATTTATTAATTTTTTTATAACAATCAACTCAACTTTTAATATAAGGTACAACAATAATTACATAAAGAATGATAAAAAGGCGTGATGGAATTTCATGAAAACTCTCACCAATAATCAGATAAAGAATGATAAAAAGGCGTGATAGAATTTCATGAAAACTCTCACCAATAATCAGTATCATTAATTGACGAATAATCAGATAAAAAATGATAAAAATGCGTGATGAAATTTCATGAAATTTCTCACCGATAATCAGTATCATTATTTGACGATATCACCAAATTTTACGTTTAAAATCAAATTAAATAATTCCAACGACCTAATTTGAAACTAAAGTGAAATACCCTCAACTAATGAAGGAAGAGTTAAATAGAATATATGTTTGTTCATCACATATTTTTGCACTTTTAATTTGCAACTTTAACTAAATGTTAGGTCAATCAACATAAAGAAAATGAAAGGAATTGTTAGTAATTCTTTTTTTATTTCATATTGCTAATAAAAGTGAGACAAGTGTACGTCCTTTTATCATGTGGACCAATAAAAATTAATAAAACATTTTTTGATAATCAAAATCTTACTTCAAGACAAATAAAGGCCCTATTTGGTATGAATTTATGCCCAATAAAAAGTTATTCTATATATTGTCTTCTTTGATTGCTAAATTATCAAACAATTAAGGGAGAGAAAAGAAAAAAACACTTAATAGGAGTACTTCTTTTTACAATAATTTCAAATTAAATTTGTAATAATAATTCAATTCACGGTAACATAAAGTTGTGAAGATGAACGAGTCTTAATTAAGGTTGACAAACAAAATAATTTTCCTTTTTATATTGGAAAAGATATAAATCATAATTGATTGGATGCTACAATTATAATAAACAGAAACAAAAAAGCACATACTTATCTTCTCTGCTTATGTGTCACTTTTCTATTCCCTTTCTTGTCTATTTTTTTTGTATTTTCAACTTTGGCAATTCCAAACTACTTTATTTAAAAATAAAAAATAAAAATGTCACATTCATTCATGTACATAAATGACCCTATATACCATTAAATCATCCATACCCTATATGACCGCCTTGAGCTATATATAGGGATGACTATGAAACATATATAATTATATAAATTTAGGTTAAATTAAAAAGGAAAAGGATCAAGAGTTTGTTCCATTTAAACTATGTGAAAAAATAAAATATATCATTTACTATTGCGTTATAAAAAATTATTAAAATGTATCCTTTCATGCGATTATAACTTTTTGATAAATGAATGCTACATAACATGTCACATCAGTGTTGCGACCCATTTTACCCCTTCCCCTCCACTTGTTCTTCCCATATCTCGCTATCTTTTTATCTTTGCTTTTGTATTGAAATTTGATCTAGGTATTTATGTTACTCCTATGTTTACGTTAGATTGAAGATCTTATAGCTAAAGATGGCAAACGGGGTCGTGGGGCTATTACAGGGCAAATTCGTAAAAACTTTAACCCACCTCACTTAGCTTAAAACTCACACTACTATCCCACTGTAAAAATATGTTATTTGAATCTAACTCAACCCTAAAAGCTTATTCATGATCGAGAATTGTCCAAATCTATATACGAAGACTACCAGTTCAATCTCCAACCAGACTTATATTACCCACTCTAACACCTGCATAAGGCCTAAAACTGAACCACTCTGATCCATTGTCATCCCAACTTGTAGCAGGTAGGTTAAGAAAATACATGTCACATGTATCATATATGTATCCAAAACCAAATGGCTGCTAAATTATTATAAGAACACCTATATATATATAAAAGTATAGAGTAATGTTTATCACGTGATCCACTACATTTATTAGTTATTCTTCTTTGATTTTGTGTGGTGTGTGGTGGGGGTATGGGATAAGATGGCTATTCTATTTCTCCACTTAGTTTATAGAAACTCTACAACTAGCATTTTTACATATAATTTTATTTCTACAAAAGGATATGGTAAGGATATGCATTTCATTAATTACTTCTTAGATTAAATTAATTTAATTAAGTAGCAAGAACTTATAGTCATGACATGATTATAATAAAACTAAAAGATGTAATTATGACATTTTGCGCATGCAATATCAATGATGATGATCTTATAATAGGAGAAATTAATAAAGATTGATGTTTAGGGATAATATAGTGAAAGTACATGAATAATACTTTTGATATCCACTATACCACAAAATCAACAAAATATTCAGTGGGGGTCCTATAAGTGGAAAGATAGAGTGTACGTATCACTATATTGTGGAGGTAGAGAGACTATTTCTATAACCCTCAGCTCAAATGTAACAAATTCAAATACGAAAAATAAGAAGTCGATAGGGAAAAAACATAACAATTAACAAGGAAAACAGTGCAAATTCTACAAGAAATTAAATGAACAAGAATAACAAAATAGTGTGATTTGTTCTTTGTGTTTTGATTATCACACTATTTTATTAAACCCTCAAAAAGCAAGATAACACTCAACTATACCTAGTAACTTTTCATCCTAATTCGCATCCTCCACCGTAGAAAATGGGGAATAATATTCAAGAATTAATATAAATATTATAATTACCTTGGATTTGGATTATTCTTGACCATCTTTTTGCCATATTTCCTCCATTTAAATCCATCATCCAACACCTCCAACTCTGATCTAAATCTAAATGCAACCTTAGACTTTGCATCCACCTTCTTTATACCTTTCATACATTTTCTGTTTAAGATCGTAGATAAATAAAAACAATTAATTTCAAGCACATATAAAAATATCAACCAAAAAAAAAGGCGAAAACCTATGTAAATCAAAAATACTTGCATGTTATGACTTGTTGGAATAGGATTATTTGAATATGAACCACTACTATCTGAAACACTTTGAACAATTTCATTTTGTGACAAAAAATCGTCACTCGATCCATCATCGAGAAAAAGATAATTATAATCGGAGAGCTCAAAATTCTCCGATGCATCGATAAAATTAGGGTTAGGGTTTGATGAGCTATAGGGAAAATTTTCCATAGTTGAAGGGAAAGAAAAGATAGAAAAATGTGATATATCAAAGTGTTAGATGGACTTTTCTAGTCTTGTTTCTATATATGCTTTTTCTTTCATTTCTTTATTATTATTATTTTATTGTTTAATTTATTTTTTTTAAAAAAATTAATATTATTTTTTGAGTCCCCTTCATAGATTCTTTCTTGGAGGATACAAGGAAGGTGCTTTTGTTGACACGTGGCACTATTTCGTAGGTTGTGATGATGTCATAGAGGTGACGATATCAACTTCTTCAATGAGTCGTCTCATTGTGAGAAGACTTATGGCTTGTTATGCTTTTGTCCACGTATAAATATTCGAAGATAATACCGTTTTCGTTTTAATTTGTTAGCCTGATTTTAATTTGACATGAAAAATTTAAGAAATAAAAAAAAAAATTGAATGTCGTTGCAAATATATCATTTGGTTTTATAATTTTAAATAAGTTATTGAAAAGTTAAATTTAAAAAAAAAAAATCATCTTTTGACGAAAAAAGAAAATAAGATAAATGGAGAGAAATATGGCCTTTAACTTAATTCTCTACCGATTGTTTCAATTACATTTTTGAGATTTGACTAAATCCATATCGAAAAGAGTCATTTTAAAAGTACTAAAACCATTTCTCGAATAAATATAATTTTATTTCTAACTATTGAATATGAGATTATTGGTTAATTGAGGATAAAAATTACTTACTTAACAATGTATAATTGCATA
The DNA here is from genome assembly GCA_027705065.1 of Solanum peruvianum. Classification (NCBI taxonomy): domain Eukaryota; kingdom Viridiplantae; phylum Streptophyta; class Magnoliopsida; order Solanales; family Solanaceae; genus Solanum; species Solanum peruvianum. The sequence continues at coordinate 50,465,047 of JAKWJD010001758.1, read as the reverse complement.
TATTACACCATAGTATCAAGATAATCTATGACAATAAATATAATTGTTTTATTACAATAAGTTTAATCCGATAACTCAATAACAAAGAAAATACACATTATTATAGATAAAATAATTTGATACTGTAAAAGTTATATATATATATATATATTATATATATATATATATATATATATATTATATCTATATATATATATATATATATATATATGAATTAAAATTTGTTGAGGTTGAAAACTAGCTCACTTGATCCGCTTCTTACTTCCTAAGTTGAGGTAGAGATAAATTATATTAAAGAAAATAATTTATTTGCATCAGATATTTATATCAAGTCAATGCAAAATGTATTATTACGTGATTTTTTGCTTTCTACATTTTTTATGTAATTAAAAATAAATTAGTATCAGCTTATGGATATGGGACAAAAAAGGAATAAACATAATATTGGTGGAGAATACTTTTACCTTTTTCCCTTTTATTTCTTTCTACATTCAATATTTCCTTTATATTTTAACTAATTGGATTACATTCTTTTGTGGTGATTAAGATATGAGTATCTAAAATCTCTTTTCTAAGTCTTATTTTAATATTTTCTTGAGATAGATTTGTCTTTGTTTTGATTGTGTTTAGATTGATGACAATTAGAGCATCTCATCACAAATTTTGCTTTTATATCTTTTGATTATTTACTCATTAGGGTAGTTTAGTGATGCACACTATTATTGTTCTAACTTTGGAATAAAATTTTGTCTCTCCACTTTGAATTGGTAGAGATCGTAAATATTTATGGCGCATTATAAATTTTATTTTAGTAAAATAAAAAATTAATTTAAAATAGTAGAGGAGCTCAATATAAACAAAATATAATAAAATTTATCAGATTATTTTCTTTTATTTAAATTATAATTGGTTATTAAAAATAATAATAATATTCGATAAATACAAGGGGCTCTGTGTGATTGAAAGTTATGTAATTTCAAGTTGTTTGAAAACTCATTTGGAATTCGAGTACGATAATATGTCTAGAAACATGCTATAAACTCATGTAAAAAGCTTTAAATCACACAGCAACACATTAGTACTCAAAAACATGAGTCGGAATCTTTATTTTAGCTTTTATACTTTTCAGAACAAGACCGTGTCTTTCGACCCGAGTGTCTAGAAACATGCTATAAACTTATGTAAAGCTTTAAATCACACAACAACACATTAATACTCAAAAACATGAGTCGAAATCTTTATTTTAGCTTTTATACTTTTCAGAACAAGATCGTGTCCTTCGACCCGAACAATCTCGCTAAGCCCTAAAAGATCAAGCTAATTTATACAAAGCATAAAATATAACACAAATTATCAAAAAGGTTGGGGTGGAAATAAGAAATTAGGAGGAAAATTGGTTTCCATAATTTGGGTGGTTAATTTTGGACATATGAAATCAAATCAAATAGAAATTGATGTATGAAATTTCTTAGAAATTATCTTCACTCATGGCTGCTGAATTTATTTAACTAACTTATAATTTTCCATCCTTATCTTGTTATACAAGTCACGGGCTAATTAACATGATAGCTAAATCATATCAAATATATTAAATCAAACATCATTTGTTAAAAAATTATTTTTATAATTTTTTTTTATACGTTGTATGTTTGAGTAGTTTGTACTCTACTCTGCTCAAGTACATATATAAAATTTCCAAAAGGGAAAACGGTCAAATATGTCCCTAAATTATTTGAAAAGGTCTAGATATACCCTTCGTTTAAAGTTTGGTTCACTCATGCCCTAATCGTCCAACTTTTGGTCCGAATATGCCCTTATGGGCGTTAGTTGCCATGTTGGACATATCCAACTCATTTTTTTATTTCTTTAAATGCCACATGGAATCGTCATATCATTTTGTCCTTACCACATGACATTTATATGAAAATGGAAAGATATTCAAACTCATAAACACCTAATCCGACCCATAAATCAACTCCTTTTAAATTTACTATCTGACCCATTTTTAACAATTTTGTTTAGTTTTTATTTTTTCGATAAATCTCAAAAATGAGTAATTGATTAATTAAAAATAGGAAAAATCTGGAAAAAAAATATAAAATTATCGCCAAAAATTCACAAATAAATATAGTAACCTTAAATCTAACATTTTAATATTTTTTTAAAATTTTTATTTTTCGTTAATTTCGAAAATGAATAATTTGATTAATAAAAAAGTACGAAAAGTATGAAAAAAATATAAATTAACGTCAAAAGTTCACAAATAAATATAGTAACATTTCATTCTACAAATTTTTTAAAATTTTTATTTTTTCGACAAATCCCGAAAATGAGTAATTTATTAATAAAAAGAGGAAAATATGAAAACAAAATAAAAAATTTACGTCAAAATTCACAAATAAATATAGTAACCTTAAATTCAATAATTTCAACAGTTTTTTTTTATTTTATATTTATTTCATATTTTCCTATTTTTTATTTTGTGAAATATTTATGTAATTTTTATATTTTTTCATATTTTTTGTTAATAAACTCATTTTCGGGATTTGCCGAAAAATTAAAAATTTAAAAAAATGTTGAAATTGTTGAATTTAAGATTAATGTATTTACTTTTTAATTTTTGGCGTTAATTTATATTTTTTCCATATTTTTTAGTAATCAATTATTAATTTTCGGGATTTATCGTTAAAATATTTTTTTAAAAAAAAATGTTTAAATTGAATTTGAGGTTACTATACTGATTTTTTTGTGAATTTTTGGCGTTAAATTTATCTTTTTTCATATTCTTCCTATTTTTTTATTAATCAATTACTCATTTTCGGAATTTATCGAAAAAATAAAAATTAAACAATTATGTTGAAAATCGGTCGGATAATTTATTTAAAAGTGGATTAATTTATGGGTCAGATTAGGTATTTATGAGTCCAAATATCTTTCCATTTTCATATAAATGTCATGTGGTAAGGTCAAAATGACATGACAATTCTATGTGACATTTAAATAAATAAAAAATGAGTTGGATATGTCCAACATGTTAACTAACGTCCGTAAGGGTATATTTGGACCAAAAATTGGACGACGAGGGCATGAGTGAACCAAACTTTAAACGGAGGATATATTTAAACATTTTAAATAATTTAGGGGTATATTTGACCCTTTCCCCTTTCCAAAATAATTTAGAAAATTAAGAGACAAACATATATTTCGTCTGTTTCAAACTTGTTTAGCTGTCATATTACAAAATAGTTGTTTTGTGTACTTAGCTTGTTCAATTTAATTCCATAGCATTATTACCAAGATTAATTTAATAAAATATATTTCCAATTAAAGTTTTCTTAACTTGTTTAGATGATTGTTAATTGTTATATCCGCATTGTTTTGTATTTTATTTTGATTGTTATTTAATTTTATTATACTGTATTATTAGTAAAAATTGATTTGGTGTGACCACGTAACACGTCGTTAACTTAATTTTTTCTTCTCATTTTGTCATGAGCGTTTAAATTTTCATTATCCCATTTTGTTATTTATTCAATCTTTTATAGTGCCTCTACCTCGTATCCTACTTTCTCATAAATTTATTCTTTAAATTGTTAATGAGTGACATCATTTATGTTATAATAAAGGATGATACAATCTATCGATATATTATAGTTATTCAAAATGAAATGATACAATTCAATATAATATAATATAATATATTATGAAATAATATATAATTATCATCGATAAATTAAAATATATTAAATTAATAGAATTAAGTAATATAAAACAAATTAAAATGTGTCAAATACTCGAATCAATAGATAGACAGACTGACTAATTTAATTTGACCCATCATTGAGCAGTTGAAGTATTAAATGTGGCAAATAAATTTGAAGTCTTTATATCATCGTACGTATGGACACCAACAAATATTCTCAACCATGGACTACTTTAGTCCCATTTGTTAGGTTTTATTTGCCCTGATTTCTTACCATAAATAGGTTTTCCTTTTAGGAAAAGGTTTTGATTGACTAATTCTTTTTTTGGTAGGAAAAGATTTAGGACTCTATAAATAGAGGCTTGTTCCTTCTAACTTAATCAGCATTCACAATGTAGTCTTAAGGGCTTTGAGAGTTTTGGTTAGAGAGAGAATTTGTGGATCACAAGCTTGATACGTTATCACTTGTGTGAACCTCCATGTATTCTAAGTGAATTGGTTGAGGTTGTTTCTCTCTGTATTTTGTACTCTCATATTTATAGTGAATTGCTCATCTCCTTTGTGGACGTAGGTCGATTGACCGAACCACGTTAAATCTTTGTGTCTTTTGGTATATTTCTCGTTGTCTTCTTACTCGTGGTCTTTCGAGGTTTGCTTTGCTAGCTTCCGCATTTACACCATTGATGTAAGATACCATTGGATTCGAGATGTGTTGGATTCTAAGTTGCTTGAACTTGAAAAGATTCATACAAATGACAATGGTTCCGATATGATGACTAAAGCTTTGCCAAGAGGGAAGTTTGAAGATTGTTGCATGGTCGCCGGGATGGCGGTCTCCTCCACATAGTCGTGAGGGGGAGAATTGTTGGGTTATGGGTCTTTTTTCCCTTCCTATGTGGATAAATAAAAGCCCAAATTTGGACCAACCCATTTTTGCCCATAAGCCCATTCTTATGAGGCAAATATAAGCCTATTTTAGGTCTTATTTTCAGACTAGAAGAGAGAGTTTTTCAGCAGCCAAAAGAGAGAAAAGAGAGAAATTCGTAGTCAAAAATCCAGCCCTAACAACCAACTTCAAATTGCGATTCCCGCTTCGTTTCTTGTCCGATTGAGCTGATTTTTGGACAGCATATTGTCTTCATCTCAATCTTTGATTAGGAACTGACAGAGTTGGATTTGGTGGCCTGCAGCTTCAGTTTTGCTGTCGTGAACAGTAGCTGCGAAATTGGTGATTTTGTTCCTTTAATTCTCTAGATTTGGTTCAATCTTATTTTGTTGTTGCTCGTTGTTTGGCACTTGTTTTGTGGCCAATTTTGGAGAACAATATTGTAACTCTTGGTGATTATAGTGGAGCTTTTGGTCCCGTGGTTTTTTTACTCTTCACATCGAAGGGTTTTCCACGTAAATCTTGGTGTCTTGTGTGATTGATTTATTATCGTCTTGTTATATTTGTTTGGTTGAATTACTTGCTGCCTTACTATCATATAGCTTGTGGTTGTTTGTCTTCTCTTGGTTCAAATCGAAAAGGGAAAGTATAGACTTGGGTATTCTTCCGCTGTTATCCTGTCAGGCATTCTTGGTAGTGTCTTGTCTTTCCCAACAAAGTGGTATCAGAGCCAGATTCAATGATGGACTCAAGTTCAGTGGTTCGATGATCAATGATTGAACCAGGTTAGAAAGAGGTGTTCATCTTGGCGGGTGTAGTTCTAGCCGCAACCTTTTTGACAGTATTGAAGATTTTGTTGGAGAAATTGTTTCAGAAAGATTCTCTGTGTTGAGACATAGATTTTGCAAAGGAGATTATGGAGAGGAGAAGCAAGTTGTTGAAGATTAAGTAAAGAAGGTGGACAAATTTATTTTGTCAGAAATTCAGGCCAAGGGGAGATTTGTTAGGTTTTATTTGCCCTGATTTCTTACCATAAATAGGTTTTCCTTTTAGGAAAAGGTTTTGAATTGACTAATTCTTTTTTTGGTAGGAAAAGATTTAGGACTCTATAAATAGAGGCTTGTTCCTTCTAACTTAATCAGCATTCACAATGTAGTCTTAAGGGCTTTGAGAGTTTTGGTTAGAGAGAGAATTTGTGGATCACAAGCTTGATACGTTATCACTTGTGTGAACCTCCATGTATTCTAAGTGAATTGGTTGAGGTTGTTTCTCTCTGTATTTTGTACTCTCATATTTATAGTGAATTGCTCATCTCCTTTGTGGACGTAGGTCGATTGACCGAACCACGTTAAATCTTTGTGTCTTTTGGTATATTTCTCGTTGTCTTCTTACTCGTGGTCTTTCGAGGTTTGCTTTGCTAGCTTCCGCATTTACACCTGCTTATTTCCGGTCCTAACACCATTGACACTTTCTTTCTTCTTCTTCTTTTCTAATTTTTAACTCATTGATTTTTTTTTATTTCGTTCGGTATGTATTTTAAAAGTTATTTTATAAGTATTTAATAATATAATATATTTTATAAGTAAGAAGAAATAGATGAAGAGTACTTTTAGAAATTAAAAGTAAATTAAAAAATACTTTTGGAATCTTGATATACTTTGATATTGATAAAAATATTTTTACAAATGGATTAGTCAAAGATAAATGACTACTTCAAATGCAAAGCATTTTTCAAAATAAGAACATTACAGGAATTTATCCAAATTGCCTATTAATTTCTTATTAAACTAGGGCTGTGTATCGGTCGATTCGGTTTGGTTTTGAAGTTTATCGAGTTATCTTATTGGTTATCGGTTTGTAGAGATGCTAAACCATTATAGAACCATTAAGATATTGACTTATCGGTTATTGGTTTATCGATTTTTTATTATTATCGGTTTGGTTGTCGGTTTAACCGTTAAGATTTGACACAAAAGAAAAAATAATGAAAATCACTTAGAAACAAGGTGACAAACCAAATAAACCATGCACTTGAGTTCACATGTTACATCTAGGTCAAAAGCAAACACTTTTACATTGTTGAATAACCAAGTGTTTGAGACAACCAAAAATAAAAGTAGGAAATCAAACTCTAAGTCAAGGACTTTCTATACAAGATGGTATAAATATAATTATTTAATTTAGAATCGGGTTATTGGTTAACCCGTTACGAAAAAACTTTAAACCATTAAAAACCGATAACCCGATAATAAAAAAAATCAAAACCGTTATCAAAACCACTAAACCAATAACCCAATATATAAACCAATAACTTTTTTATCAATTCGACTTATCAGTTTCGATTCGATTTTGAACAGCCCTATACTAAACCATTCTATCACACTCGAGCAATGCTGTATAATAATTAGGCTCTAAAGATTTTTTTAATCATTTTTACACTTGCTGTTTACCTCAAGTGATATTAGTAAAAATTAAAATTAAAAAACATTTTATTCTCTATCATTTAAATATGATCAAGATATAATAATTGAACGCGAATAAATTTTTGTACCTCTACCTAAAAGTGGTAAAATTAGACCATAAAATATAACATATTCAGATTAGAGGTAGTTATTGATTTATCTATTAATTAGTTCAACTAATTTTAGCTCATCAAAAATAGATTAATATATAGTAAAACTGATCAATAAGAAATTTACAAAAAATATTTTTTAAGAATAATTTTGATTTGATATATTATAAATAATCATACTAAAGAAAAAATAGGTTTATTAGATACTATTTAATTTATTTTTATTTTTTAAAAATAAAATAATTAAAACTTGATAAGAATTAATCAAATTGAGTTACGACCAACATTTTAGTTTAATTCATATAAATCCAAATAACTGTTGAACAAATCAATGTTAAGTCAATTTTTATTTTAATTCGTTTAAATTCAATTTAACTCGTTTATTTAACGACGAAGATACCTATCAATACCTATTGAACGAATCAATATTAAGTCAATTTATTTTAATTTGCTCAAATTCAATTTAACTTGTTTATTTGACGACGAAGATACCTATGCCTATTGAAATATGTGATTAGTGACTAATGCCTAACTCTAAGAAACATACCAAAAACCTTTTCTCAATTTCTAGAGAAAGAATTCTTCACGTTTCAAAGTCTTATGTGGACATTTTGAATTTCAAATTTCTTGATAGTTTTTGACGAAGACTTTGAAAATCGAGAAGTCACAAATATTTCAAGTCAAAAGCAAAATCAAAATTTTAATTTTATAAATTTTAAATTTTATAACGATAATTTTAAAAATTAATAATTGAATTCTACATTTAATATTTGAATATTTTTAATAAATTTTTTAATGTAAAATATTATTGAAATAAAAATTGTTGAGTTGACCAAATGAGTACCTAGATTTTTTAGCTCATTTCCTATTCTAGAGGTCATAAAAAGAGAGTTCATGATCAAAATAGATTTTACACCTAAATAGTAGAATCTAATGGTGTATTCAATACAAAAAATATTTTTCAAATTTTTTTTTAAAAAAATCATATTTAACTGGTCAAACATTTTTCTAGAAAATAAATTCTATGAAATGAGGAAGATTACTTCTCTAAAAAAAAGTAGGAAATATAAGTTGATTATGCCTTCCCCCTTAACCGTCCATCATTAGAAACAAAAGTTTTTTCTATCATGATTCAGGTGAGAAATTAATTTGTGTAATAAAATGTGATTTTTCTATTTATTTCTTAGTGGGCTGAATGTATGGTGGGAAATAGATTCCTAATTTTTCCATATGAAACATTTATTATTTTTTTCTTTTTATGTCAATTCAATCAAGATATCTATGAGAATAACCGTTGAGGAGTAAACCTTTAGTAATACTCCGACATACTTCATCTTCACCCCATACCACGTAGCCCCAATCCCACCGGCCACCTTCCCACACTCCTAAACCTCCATCCCATCTTCCATATAATATTTATTTACATAATATTTTTTTATTTACGTACTAAGGGTGTGTTTGGTATGAAGGAAAATGTTTTCCATGGAAAATGTTTTTCTGGAAAACAAGTGAATTTTTTACTTATTTTCTCATGTTTGGTTGGTGAGTACGAAAGTATTTTCTGGAAATGATTTTTAGTGTTTGATTTATGAATGAAAAATGTTTTTGAGAAACATCTTTTAATTTTACTAAAGTAAAAAATAATTTATGACATGAAAATATTTTTCAAAATCAAAAAATAAATAAATTGGGGGGTGGTGGGGGGTGGGGGCGGGGGAGGGGGAGGGGATGGGATAGGAGTGAAAAAATAAAAAATTGAAGTTGATAGTATTTTTAAAAAACAAAATTAATTTTTTTGGAGATGCGGGTAGCTGGGGCTGGCCGGGAGGAGGGGGAGGGGTAGGAATTTAAAAATAAAAATTTGAAGTTGAAAATATTTTTAAAAGTAAAATTAATTTTTTAGGAAGGGGTTGGGGTGGGGGGGGGGCTGGCCGGTGGGGGAGGGTCAAGAATCAGGTGAAAAAATAAAATTTTAAAATTGAAAATATTTATTTAAATTGATGTTTTTCCAAAAAAAAAATGTAATTTGAAATTGGAGGAGAGTTAGGGAAAATGTTTTCCTCAATTTTTGAAAGGAAGTCATTTTCCTTAATTTTGAGGAAAATGAGTTGATTTGAACAACATTTTTCGAAACTTTTGTCCCAACTAAACATGGGAAAATTGGAAAATACCAAACACACTCTAAATGTTAAATTTCACTATTTCTGATGAACCTTAAGATCTAGAATGGAGCTCTGAGAGTAAATAAACCGATTGCTTTGTATTGATAATTGCTGATTTTTTTTTACAACTGAATAAATTAAGAGAATATCTAGCTAATTATCTCTATATGTAGCTAATACATAGAGGATTACTAACTAACTAATAGTTCTGTTATCAATTCTGTTATAACAGAATTTGACAATTGTACATGATCCATCTTTCTATTCTTTTATTATTTCAACACCCCCCTTCAAGCTAGGTGGTGAAAAAATATTTAAGACGCCTAGTTTGGACATCAAATGATAATGCTGAACTCCTCCAAGTCGCTTTGTCAATAGGTCTGCCTCCTGCTCATTTGTTGAAACATACTTTGGATGTATTAATGTAACGACCTGTTTAGTCGTTTTGAGCAACAGATTTTAATTCTGGAAAAACTGGCGGGGACAACGGATGGAACGACGGACCGTCGTAGTCACGACGGCCCGTCGAGGATGTGTCGTCCCATGACACTTAGAATTCTTCAATTTGGATGTTAAAATCGACTCTCTGTAAATTGTGACGGACCTGCAGGACGTGCCGTCACATCCACGACGAACCGTCGTGAGTTTCCGTTGCAAAACACTTCAACTTTTGAGAAATTGGTGCAAGAAACGAGTTTCTGACCGCCATGACGGACGTGCAGGACGGACCGTCACAGGTGTGACGGACCGTCACAATGTCCGTGGTGACGAGGGGATTTTGGGCAGTTGCGACGACCTGCGTGACGGACCGTTGCAGGCATGACGGCCGTCACAGGTCACGCAATCCCAGGCAGTTTAGGATTTCTCCACACGTTTTAAGGGTCGTTTTTGACTATTTTTTCCTTAATTATAAAGATTGAGGGTTTATATTAATAAGTCTAATTACTTAGGGGTTAAAAGGGGTAACCTTAAGTTAATTAGAGGGGTTTATTGTCCTTTTTCACACTTAATTATATGATTAATTAGGGTAAAAGAAAGAGGGTTTGAACATAAAAAAAACAAAGAGAAAGGACAGAAGAGAGGAGAAACAAACGAGTAGAAAGAGAGAAACGAAGAGGATAGCAAGGATTTTGAGAAGATAGCTTGTTGATTCAATTCTTCGGTGGAGGTAGGTTATGGTTATATTACGATACTCGTAGTGAACTCTTAATAGTGAATAATATGTGTTGATGATATTGTAAACCTGTCTATATGCTTAATTGTATGCTTGCATGAACATGATTATGTGATTTGATAAAGCAAGCATGATGAAAACCATTGAATCCCAAATCTTGAAAGAAACTTTAATCTATGATATTAATGATAATGCCTTGGTATAAAAGAAGGCTTGATGAATTAAAGTGATTGGGATTGATGATGCCTTGGTTTAGAGAAGGCTTGATGAACGGATATAATGAGATTAGTGGATCGGAGTGTCACGTTCCGACACATAGAATTAGTGGATCGAGTGTCACGTTCCGACACATAGTATTAGTGGATCGGAGTGTCACGTTCCGACACATAGTATTAGTGGGACGGGTGTCACGAACCGACACGTAGATGTAGGGGATCGGAGTGTCACGTTCCGACACATATAGGGGATCGGAGTGTCACGTTCCGACACATATAGGGGATCGGAGTGTCACGTTCCGACACATATAGGGGATCGGAGTGTCACGTTCCGACACATAGTGGTAGGGGATCGGAGTGTCACGTACCGACACAAGAGGAAGAAAGATAATGAATCTCGAAAGATGTTAATATACTCAACATAATGAACTTAATTCCCAAATGAGTATGGTATTGAGGCTTGAGTCCTCATGGATGAACTTGATGGTATTTATTGACGATTATAATACTTGTTGCTACATGTTGAGTTTATAGTTGATTTATAATATTACTTGATATGTATTATTGTCTATTTTGAGTTAACCGATGATATCTACTCAGTACGTGTGGTTGTACTGACCCCCTACTTTTATGTTTTCCTCTTGTTATTTGTGTTATGCAGCAAACGTTCCGTCAACTTCGACTCAGCAGTAGATCAAGCCCGTCTTCACTTCATCGGAAATTCAGGGTGAGCTAATGCGTCTAGCTTGGACTGGGTCGTGACAGACTTGGTATCAGAGCATTAGGTTCACTGGTCTCATCACACAAGAACAGGTCTAGTAGAGTCTTAAAGAACGGTAGGGGGACGCCTTTACTTTTCTTTGAGAGGCTATAAGACATTAGGAAAATTCCATTCTTTCATTCTTTCTTTCGTGCTACTACTTGAGTCCAATTGGTATCTAGGTGATACAAATTGGTATCTGACCATCTTCACTCTATTTCGCAGATGGTTAGAACTAGAGCAACGACCGCACCAGCAGCGACAACGGAAAGACATGAAACTACTAAGCCAGCCACTGGGGTTGTGGCTCGAGGAGGAACAGCGGCAAGAGGCCGTGGAAGAGGTCGTGGGAGGACGTCCTCTAGAGGAAGAGGACGAGCCCCTAGCCCATCTGATACTAGGGCGGTGACTCCTCCACCGATTGAGGATGCAGTAAGAGAGGGTGAGGAAGGGGAAACCGAACAAGGGCAGAATGAGGAAATGCCACCCCAACCTACCCCAGAGATGATCAACCAAGTACTTGCTTATCTTAGCGGTTGTCTGATCAGGGTCAAGCACCTCCAGTGGTTTCTGCACCAACCCTCCGGTTTCAGAGATACGACATGCGGCTACTATGGCTCCCCGCATGGATGCAACATTGGGAATAGGCACATTTCCACGACTGACTACTGGGCCTATTATGACAAACGATCAACCGAACTTTTTAGTAAGTTCTTGAAATTGAAACCTCCAGTCTTCAAGGGTGCAGAATCTGAGGATGCTTATGATTTTTCTGGTTGACTGTCATGAGCTACTACACAATGGGGATAGTAGAGAGGTTTGGTGTCGAGTTCGTGAGCTATCAGTTCCAAGGTAACGCTAAAATGTGGTGGCGTTCACATGTTGAGTGTCAACCAACAGAGGCACCACCTATGACTTGGGAATCATTCTCTACCCTATTTATGGAGAAATATATCCCAAGGACTTTGAGAGATAGAAAGAGGGATGAGTTCTTGAGTCTGGAGCAAGGTAGAATGACGGTTAATGCATACGAGGCTAAATTTCGCGCACTATCCAGATACGCCACCCAACTTTGTTTCAGTCCACAAGAACGGATCCGCCGTTTTGTGAAGGGGTTGAGGTCAGAATTGCGGATTTCAGCCTTACAGATAGCGGCAACGGCAACATCCTTCCAAGAGGTGGTAGACTTTGTGATTGAGGTGGAAGGAGTGAAACCAGATGACTTCACCACGACATCGACATCAAAGAGGTTTCGAAGGGGAGGTGAGTATAATGGTTCTTATTCTAGGGGACAGAACTCCGGAGGTCACTCAAATCGACCAATACAGTCTTCACTACAGACTGTAGTTGGGGGTCCACCTCAGAACGGTCAACACTACTCCGAGAGACCTATGCCCGATTCCAGAGAGTGCTATGGATGTGGGGAGATTGGACATATTAGGAGGAATTGTCCAAAACAGAGTTACAGAGCCCCACTAGCTAGAGGTAGGGGTGGTCATGGTAGAGGCCGTTTTTCTGGAGGACGTGGTGGTCGAGTAATGGCGGTCACCAAAACGGCAGAGGTGATGGGCAAAACGGAGCCACTACTACACAACATGGAAGGGGCAACGGACAGACAAATAATGGGGCCCATTGTTATGCTTTCCCTGGGAGGTCTGAAGCGGAGGCGTCTGATGCTGTTATCACAGGTAATCTCTTGGTTTGTGATTGCATGGCATCTGTATTATTTGACCCTGGCTCCACGTTTTCATATGTATCTTCCTCATTTGCTAATGGTCTAAATTTACATTGTGAATTACTTGACATGCCTATTCGTGTTTCTACTCCGGTGGGTGAGTCTGTGATAGTCGAAAAAGGTGTATAGGTCTTGTTTGGTGAATTTTGTTGGGGAGCAACACTTATGTAGACTTGGTTATTTTAGAAATGGGTGACTTTGATGTAATTCTGGGTATGACTTGGCTTTCTCCGAATTTTGCGATTTTGGATTGTAATGCTAAAACGGTGACGCTAGCCAAGCCTGGGGCAGATCCATTAGTGTGGGAGGGTGACTACACTTCCAATCCGGTGCGTATAATCTCCTTTATTCGTGCTCAGAAGATGGTTAGTAAGGGTTGTCTAGCTTTCTTGGCACATCTTAAGGATGACACTACTCAAGTACCATCGATTGAGTCAGTTTCGGTAGTCTGTGAGTTTTTGGATGTGTTCCCTGCAGATCTTCCCGGTATGCCACCAGATAGGGATATAGACTTCTGCATTGATTTGGAACCCGGTACTCGCCCCATTTCTATACCCCCGTATAGAATGGCTCCTGCCGAATTAAGAGAGTTAAAGGCACAACTTCAAGAGTTGTTAAGCAAAGGCTTCATTAGACCAAGTGCATCTCCTTGGGGTGCTCCGGTGCTATTTGTGAAGAAGAAGGATGGGAGTTTCCGAATGTGCATAGATTACCGACAGTTGAACAAAGTAACTATTAAGAACAAGTACCCCATTCCTCGCATTGATGACTTGTTCGATCAGTTACAAGGTGCTTGTGTCTTCTCAAAGATTGACTTGAGGTCCGGTTATCACCAATTGAAAATACGAGCAACTGATGTTCCAAAGACTGCTTTTCGAACTAGGTATGGGCATTATGAATTTGTGGTAATGTCGTTTGGTCTTACTAATGCCCCTGCTGCCTTCATGAGCTTGATGAACGGGATTTTCAAGCCATACTTGGACCTCTTTGTGATTGTGTTTATCGATGATATACTGATATACTCCAAAAGTAAGAAGGAACATGAGGAGCATTTGAGAATGGTGTTAGAGTTGTTGAGGAAGAAAAAGCTTTATGCGAAATTCTCCATGTGAGTTTTGGCTAGATTCAGTGTCCTTCTTGGGGCACGTGGTTTCTAAGGAAGGAGTGATGGTAGATCCTTCTAAGATTGAAACAGTGAAAAATTGGGTAAGACCCACTAATGTGTCAGAAATACGGAGTTTTGTTGGGTTAGCTAGCTACTACCGCCGATTCGTCAAGGGATTCTCTTCTATTGCTTCCCAATTGACGAACTTGACTAAGCAAAACGTCCCATTTGTATGGTCGGATGAGTGTGAGGAGAGCTTCCAGAAGCTTAAGACTTTGTTGACTACCGCGCCTATCCTCACCTTGCCGGTAGAGGGCAAAAACTTCATTGTTTATTGTGATGTATCCTATTCTGGGTTGGGTGCAGTGCTAATGCAAGAGAAAAATGTGATTGCTTATGTTTCGAGGCAATTAAAGGTGCATGAGCGTAACTATCCGACCCATGATTTGGAGTTGGCCGCGGTAGTATTTGCACTAAAGCAATGGAGACACTATTTGTATGGGGTTAAGTGTGAAGTCTATACGGACCATCGTAGCCTACAGTATGTCTTCACTCAGAAGGACTTGAACTTGAGACAGAGGAGATGGATGGAACTACTGAAGGACTACGACATCACTATTTTGTATCATCCGGGGAAGGCTAATGTTGTAGCGGATGCTCTAAGTAGAAAGGCCGGAAGCATGGGAAGTCTAGCTCATTTGCAAGCTTCTAGGCGCCCATTGGCTAGAGAAGTGCAGATTTTGGCTAATGACCTTATGAGGTTAGAAATAAATGAGAAGGGAGGATTGTTAGCTTGTGTAGAGGCAAAATCCTCTTTTCTTGATCAGATTAAGGGGAAACAGTTTGATGATGAGAAACTAAGGCGAATTCGAGATAAAGTGTTACAAGGAGAGGCTAAAGAAGCAACAATCGATGAGGAAGGTGTTTTGAGGATTAAAGGAAGAGTATGTGTACCCCGCATCAATGATTTGATCACCACTATTCTTACAGAAGCTCATAGTTCCGGATATTCTATACATCCTGGTGCAACCAAGATGTATCGCGACCTAAAGCAACACTTCTGGTGGAGTAGAATGAAGCGAGATATTGTGGAGTTTGTTGCCAAGTGTCCAAATTGTCAACAAGTAAAGTATGAACACCAAAGGCCCGAGGAACACTTCAGAGAATGCCCATTCCTGAATGGAAGTGGGAGAGAATCGCGATGGACTTCGTAGTTGGTCTTCCCAAGACATTGGGTAAGTATGACTCCATTTGGGTGATTGTTGATAGGTTAACTAAGTCTGCTCATTTCATTCCTGTTAAGGTGACCTACAATGCAGAGAAGTTGGCCAAAATCTACATCTCAGAGATCGTTCGGTTGCATGGAGTTCCACTCTCCATCATATCGGATAGAGGTACGCAGTTTACTTCTAAGTTTTGGAGAACCTTACATGCTGAATTAGGTACTAGATTGGACCTTAGTACTGCATTTCATCCTCAGACCGATGGTCAGTCTGAGCGAACGATTCAAGTGTTGGAGGATATGCTTCGCGCGTGTGTGATAGAGTTTGGTGGCCATTGGGATAGCTTCTTACCCTTGGCAGAGTTTTCATACAATAATAGCTATCACTCCAGTATTGATATGGCTCCATTTGAAGCATTGTATGGGAGGAGGTGTAGATCTCCCATTGGTTGGTTTGACGCCTTTGAAGTTAGACCTTGGGGGACTGATCTGTTAAGAGATTCTATGGAGAAGGTGAAAGCTATTCAAGAAAAGATTTTAGCGGCTCAAAGTAGACAAAAGGAGTATGCAGACCGAAAGGTTAGAGACTTGGAGTTCATGGAAGGTGAACAAGTCTTGTTGAAGGTTTCGCCCATGAAATGGGTGATGCGGTTTGGAAAAAGAGGTAAGCTAAGTCCAGGTATATTGGACCATTCGAAGTGCTTAAGAGAATAGGGGAGGTGGCTTATGAATTAGCCTTGCCCCCAGGGCTGTCCGGAGTGCATCCGGTGTTCCATGTATCCATGTTGAAGAGATACCACGGAGATGGAAACTACATTATCCGTTGGGATTCAGTTTTGTTGGATGAGAACTTGACTTATGAGGAGGAACCGGTTGCTATATTAGATAGAGAAGTTCGCAAACTGAGGTCGAGAGAGATTGCATCCATCAAAGTGCAATGGAAGAATCGACCGGTTGAAGAGGCTACATGGGAGAAGGAGGCAGATATGCAAGAAAAATACCCACATCTGTTTACAGATTCAGGTACTCCTTTTCGCCACTATTCTTCTTCTTTTGATCGTTCGGGGACGAACGATGGGTAAATTGGTATCTATTGTAACGACCTGTTTAGTCGTTTTGAGCAACAGATTTTAATTTTGGAAAAACTGGCGGGGACAACGGATGGAACGACGGACCGTCGTAGTCACGACGGCCCGTCGAGGATGTGTCGTCCCATGACACTTAGAATTCTTCAATTTGGATGTTAAAATCGACTCTCTGTAAATTGTGACGGACCTGCAGGACGTGCCGTCACATCCACGACGAACCGTCGTGAGTTTCCGTTGCAAAACACTTCAACTTTTGAGAAATTGGTGCAAGAAACGAGTTTCTGACCGCCATGACGGACGTGCAGGACGGACCGTCACAGGTGTGACGGACCGTCACAGTGTCCGTGGTGACGAGGGGATTTTGGGCAGTTGCGACGACCTGCGTGACGGACCGTTGCAGGCATGACGGCCCGTCACAGGTCACGCAATCCCAGGCAGTTTAGGATTTCTCCACACGTTTTAAGGGTCGTTTTTGACTATTTTTTCCTTAATTATAAAGATTGAGGGTTTATATTAATAAGTCTAATTACTTAGGGGTTAAAAGGGGTAACCTTAAGTTAATTAGAGGGGTTTATTGTCCTTTTTCACACTTAATTATATGATTAATTAGGGTAAAAGAAAGAGGGTTTGAACATAAGAAAACAAAAGAGAAAGGACAGAAAGAGAGGAGAAACAAACGAGTAGAAAGAGAGAAACGAAGAGGATAGCAAGGATTTTGAGAAGATAGCTTGTTGATTCAATTCTTCGGTGGAGGTAGGTTATGGTTATATTACGATACTCGTAGTGAACTCTTAATAGTGAATAATATGTGTTGATGATATGTAAACCTGTCTATATGCTTAATGTATGCTTGCATGAACATGATTATGTGATTTGATAAAGCAAGCATGATGAAAACCATTGAATCACAAATCTTGAAAGAAACTTTAATCTATGATATTAATGATAATGCCTTGGTATAAAGAAGGCTTGATGAATTAAAGTGATTGGGATTGATGATGCCTTGGTTTAGAGAAGGCTTGATGAACGGATATAATGAGATTAGTGGATCGGAGTGTCACGTTCCGACACATAGAATTAGTGGATCGGAGTGTCACGTTCCGACACATAGTATTAGTGGATCGGAGTGTCACGTTCCGACACATAGTATTAGTGGGACGGGTGTCACGACCGACACGTAGATGTAGGGGATCGGAGTGTCACGTACCGACACATATAGGGGATCGGAGTGTCACGTTCCGACACATAGGGGGGATAGGAGTGTCACGTTCCGACACATATAGGGGATCGGAGTGTCACGTTCCGACACATATAGGGGATCGGAGTGTCACGTTCCATATAGGGGATCGGAGTGTCACGTTCGACACATAGTGGTAGGGGATCGGAGTGTCGCGTACCGACACAAGAGGAAGAAAGATAATGAATCTCGAAAGATGTTAATATACTCAACATAATGAACTTAATTCCCAAATGAGTATGGTATTGAGGCTTGAGTCCTCATGGATGAACTTGATGGTATTTATTGACGATTATAATACTTGTTGCTACATGTTGAGTTTATAGTTGATTTTAATATTACTTGATATGTATTATTGTCTATTTTGAGTTAACCGATGATATCTACTCAGTACGTGTGGTTGTACTGACCCCCTACTTTTATGTTTTCCTCCTGTTATTTGTGTTATGCAGCAAACGTTCCGTCAACTTCGACTCAGCAGTAGATCAAGCCCGTCTTCACTTCATCGGAAATTCAGGGTGAGCTAATGCGTCTAGCTTGGACTGGGTCGTGACAATTAACCCTTGTTGAACCTTTTCCCTTTTGAAATGACAGTCTATTTCTATGTGCTTTGTCCTCTCATGAAACACAGGGTTGCTTGCTATCTGCATTGCTGCTTTGCTATATGTATGTAGCCGAACTGGTGTAGTTATCTCCACTCCCAAAAACTTAAACAACCCTAGCAGCCAAATTAATTCTGATACTGTCAATGCCATGCTCCTGTATTTTGACTCTGCAGAGCTCCTTGCCACAGTGTTTTGTTTCTTTAACTTACAAGAGATCAAGGATTGCCCAAGTTTCACAATATAGCCAGTCACTGACTTTCTTGAATTTGGACAACTGGCCCAATCAGCATCACAATATGCTGTGAGAGAAGCACTTCCTTCTGCACTTGGTAAGATTTCCAGACCTGCTTCATTCTTTATGTATCTTACAACTCTGTGTGCTGCTTCTAGGTAAGACCTTTATGGATTTTTCATAAACTGACTTAAGGTCTGAACACTATATGCAATGTCTGGTCTGGTTAGTGTCAAGTATAACAATTTTCCTATCAGTCTCTGATAACCTTTGATATCACTCAACAATGCATCATCCTGCAAGCCACAATGCTCATTATACTCCTGACTTGTGAGCTTCTGATTTTGTTCAAGTGGTGTCATTGCAGTTTTGGATCCTGCCAGTCCTAGATCAACAATTAGTTCCAGCGCATACTTTCTTTGGCACAATAAAATTCCCTTCTTGGATCTGCAAACTTCAATTCCTAAGAAGTATTTCAAAGACCCTAGATCTTTGATCTTAAAAGCTTTATGTAACACATCCTTAGCCTCATGAATTAGCCCCTCATCATCTCCTGTAATCAATAAGTCATCCACATAGACCAATATCATCACCTGCTTGCCACGCCTTCTTAAGATGAATAATGAATGATCATGTTGACTCTGACTGAAATGCGCTGCTAATAGGGCATTAGTAAGTTTAAGGTTCAATTGTCTGGATGCTTATTTGAGACCATATAAGGATTTGAGGAGCCTGCAACCCTGATTCTTCCTCCCTTGGCTATCAAATCCAGGAGGAAACTGCATATAAACCTCTTCTTCAAGATCACCTTGCAAGAAGGCATTATAGACATCCATTTGGTATAAGTTCCAGTTGTGCATGGAAGCCAAAGCAATAACAACTCTGACTATAACCATCTTAACAACAGAGGGAAAAGTTTCCTGGTAATCTAGACCTTCAAGTTGGTTGTACCCCTTAGCAACCAACCTAGCTTTAAACCTTTCAATATCTCCATTAGAATGATATTTGATCTTATAGACCCATTTACAGCCAATAGAAACCTTTCCTTTAGGAATATTAACCACCTCCCAAGTCTTGCTTTGAACTAGGGTTGTGAGCTCAGTTTGCATAGCATCAAGCCATCTGGGATCTGTGACAGCCTCATCATAAGAAGAAGGCTCAACTTCAGAAGAAACAGAAGCCAAGTATGATTGGCAATGTGGATTAAGAGAGGCATAACTAACATAATTGGAGAGGGGATAAGAGCAAGCCTTTTTTTCCTTGGAAGGGCAAACGAAATCTGTCATCCAAATATGAGGTCTAGAAGGCCTACAAGACTTTCTTACAGGTGGAGGAGAATCATCAGTAGTCTTAACAGGAACTAAGGACTCTTGTAAAGGGGAATTGGATGCAAAAACATGCTCATCAGGGGAATGAACAACCTCAGATGCAACAGGAGATGAATAGCAATCATCAGATATACCCTCTAATTCTGGGAAAAGTCTAATGTTATCACCATGTTTCAACTGGAGAAAAGGAAATATATGTTCCCTGAAGGATACATCCCTGCTCACAAAGTACCTCTTGTGTAAGCCTTTTGTATAGCAGAATAACCCATGTGTACTGCAGCAATAGCTCTAGGAGAAAATTTATCTACTTTCTCTGTGATAGTTGCAAAACACAAGAAACCAATAACTCTTAGATGGGAAAGTGAAGGCTCAGCTTTGTGAAAAACTTCATTTGGTGATTTTTTAGCTAATACAGTAGATGGTAGCCTATTGATTAAGTAGACTGCTGTCAAAATAGAATCTCCCCAGAAATGGAGTGGTAGATGCCCTTGAAACCTCAAAGCTCTTGCCACTTCTAATATGTGTCTATGTCTTCTTTCCACTACTCCATTTTGTTGTGGAGTATGTGGGCAACTACTTTGATGCCCAATTCCATGTTGGAGTAGGAAATACACTCTTTACTAAAAAATTCTGCACCATTATCTGTTCTTATCATCTTAACCTGCCTATCAAACTGAACAGTTGTCATTTTAGTGAAGGATTTAAGCAAAACAACAACATCACTTTTCAATTTCATTAGAAAAATTCATATCATCTTAGAATGATCATCCACAATAGTGATAAAGTATTTATGACCAGCGTTAGTAGGAACCTTGTAGGGTCCCCAGATATCTCTATGAAGCAACTGAAAAAGTTTTGCTGATCTAGTAACACTGTGAGGAAATGGTTTCCTAGTTTGTCTACCAACAGGACATACAGTGCAATTATCAGAACTGCAGACTAACATTTTATTTTGTAGGAAAGACAATTTCTTCATAACACCAGCTGAGATGTTTCCAAGTCTTTTATGACATGTTTGAACATCATTTGTGACCTATTCTGCAAGGCTGATGCTGCTTGTTCTACTGCAAATCTTCGTAGAACATTTTGGCTGTAGGAGATAGAGGCCACCTTCTTCCTTACCAATCCCCTTCAGTTTCCCAGTATAAAGGTCCTGGAAGACACCAAAGTGTGGAAAGAATATCACTGAGCAAGATAATTCTTTTGTTAGTTTTGATACTGATAGCAAGTTATACTTGAAATCAGGCACATGTAAGACATTTCCCATGGCATAACCACCTGCAATATGACATGTTCCTTGGTAATCAACTGGCACTGTTTTACCATTGGGAAGATATACATTACTCCTCATTGTCTTATATGTGTTGGTCACATTAGTCAATAGGTGCAAATTACTGGTCATGTGGTTTGTAGCTCCAGTATCAATTATCCAAGCATCTGTGCAATTATGCAATGAATGAGAAGCAACATTACCTGCCATAGTGCCTGCTTGTTCAACTCCTTTGCCTTTGTCTAGAATGCTCATTATTTGACTATATTGTTGATTAGTAAAATAATTTGGTCCCCTTGAACTTGACTTATTGCAAATATCAAGATTTGGCTGATGAAAAACATGGGACTGGGATTGTGACCTTTGTATTATCTCGTCTCCCCCAGCAGCATGAACCATGTTAATCCTCTGATTATACTGTCTTTGACCATTTTTTATGTTTTCAACATCATTACCTCTGTGACCAGCGTCTCCCTTATCATTTACAACATCTTGCATGACCATATTAGCTTGTCTATCCCAAGAGTTGTTTGCTATGTTGTTATTCCCTTGATTAAACATAGGTTTCTTCCCATTGTATCCAGGTGGGTAGCCTATCAACCTGTAGCATATGTTCTGTGTATGTCCTTTCTTCTTACAGAGATCACAAAAGGAATTGTTATTATAACTATTGTATCCAGAATTATTGTGTGAATTGAAACCCTTCTGCCTGTGCTGATTATTACGTAGACTCATCAACAATGTACTTTTATGTAAATCACTGACTATACCTCCCTGTGAACTCGTCTCACAAATTTTCTTTGACTCTCCTTATAAACAAGCATAGCATGAGCTTGACTAATAGAAGGAGTTGGTGTCATCAATAAAATTTGACTCCTAATTGCATTATACGATTCATTTAATCCCATCATGAACTGAAACAATTTCTGTTGTTCTAGATGTACTACGAAATTTCTCGATATTACACATCCACATAATGCAGGAATCAAGGATTGATATTCATCCCATATTAAACGTAATCGTGAATGATAAGAGGAGATATTAGATGTACCTTGAGAAATTGTGGCTATTTCCCTATGGAGATTGTAGATCCTTGATCCATTAACTTTGTTAAAACTCTCCTCAAGATCCACCCATACAGCATGCGCATCATCTGCATACACGATGCCATTTACTAACTCCTCCAATACCGTATTCATAATCCAGGTAAGAATTGTAGCATCGACTCGCTCCCATTCTTCTTCTAGATCATCCTTGTACAGATCCTTAATGCACGTTCCGTCAATAAATCTCATTTTACGCTTAGTTCGCAGTGCAATTTTCATTGCTCTGCTCTAGATTGAATAATTTTCAGATCCTTTCAGCTGGATCAAAATTCACATTCCTAGGGTTATCTGATGGTTGCAAATGGAGAGGATGTCGAGGATCACTAACATCCAGTATCGCCTTTGCTAATCCTCATATTAGATCGGGGGGAAAAATCTATAAAAGGAAGAAGTGATCGAACCAGCACCTTCAATTACAAACTAGTCGTCAGTGATCCACCAACTCCTAATCTTCTAACCTTGCTCTGATACCATGTTAAATTTCACCATTTCTGATGGACCTTAAGATCTAGAATGGAGCTCTGCGAGTAAATAAAATGATTGCTTTGTATTGATAATTGTTGATTAATTTTTTTACAACTGAATGAATTTAAGAAAATATCTAGCTAACTACCTCTATGTATAGCTAATACATAGAGGTTTACTAACAAACTAATAGTTCTGTTATCAATTTAGTTATAACAGAATTTGACAATTGTACATGATCAATCTTTCTATTCTTTTATTATTTCAACACTAAAAATAAAAATAAAAAATTAACTAAAGATATTTTCTTTCGTACTAAACATAGTAAAACTTTACACCAATCTAGCAATCTTAAATGCTAAATTAATGTCAACTTTATTAAAGGCGAAATAGTCTGGTAGACCCTTATACTTGTATCAGTTTGTATTGTGGACTCTTCTACTTAACATTTTGTCAACTGAACCCTTAAACTCCACCAAAATGATATTTTTAAGCTCCTCCAACGATGTGTGTAGCTCACTCTCTTTTAGTTAATTGACATGTCATATCCACGTAAGATATATTAATGCCATATCATAACTATTTTTAAAAATTATTTACCAAAATTATTTAATAAAATATAAAATAATAATATTTTAATTTATTATTGGCATCCTCATCCGCCCAATTTTCACTATTTGACCACCAAAAGAAAGTCATAGCCGGCACCGTAAAATCCATTAAAATCCAACTGTAAAACTCAACATAGCATTTTTGATTTTTCGGCATGGATAGCAATACAAATTGGTCAGAGAAGGTAGAGGATCTCGTCGATGTTGGAAAAATCGATGGAGCCATTGCGTCGTTTTGATTTTTGCCGGCGTCGTCTCCATTTTTGCAGCATCATTGCCATTTTTACCGGCGAAATGAGAGTAACAACAACCTAAGTCACCTAACAACGACTAACAATAACCTAAGCCACCTAACAACCAATCTGACCAAACTTTTCATAATCCAATGCCAACTACTATTTCACACCCCAAATTGCTTACAAGTACAAGAATAATTTTGACATCAAAAGAGGTCAAGTTACTCATTAGAGATATTAATAATTATATTTATTCCACTACTTTTCTGATTTTTTTCTTTGCTTATTATGTTAAAAAAAAAAAAAGGAAACTTGCATAAATATACTATAATAAAAAAATATTTACCATTTATAGCAATAACAATTTTTTTTTTCACATGATCACTTTTAATTCATTTATAATACAAGTTTAATACATATTACAAAGAACAATTTATTATTATACATATAATACATGTTTTAACAATGGATAATATATTTATCACACATTTTAATACACTTATAATACAATATGTCAAATTTTTTACCAAACAAACATAATATAACCGGGCCTATCAAACAAACTATAGGTTTCCCTTTCCGTGCGATAGGGGATAAAATACGTTTTCATCGATATCTTTCTTTTTGATTCAGCTGTCTTTTTTATGTCACTTCCAGTGAAGGTCGGGTATGTGCCACTTATACCATCAGCAGATGGATTAATTACCACTAGTTCCATGCCACCCAGCATCTTGCACGAGACGTAGATCGGAAAATACGCTGTTTTATAAGAACTTGGTATATATATATATATATATATATATATATATATATATATATATATATATATATATATATATGTATATATATATATTGCATACATAAATCATTTTTAATTCATATTACAGATTTAACATAATATTCCTATAAATGGTAATAAATTAAAAGTATTGCTAAAATCAGTAATTATCTATTAAAATGTATTAATTTATGTAATTTTTTCTTAAAAAAATCTCAATTTCGTGTTTTACTTAGGATAACAAAAAAAAAACAAGAAAGAAGTTGGAAAGGAGCAAGAAAGGCAGAAAGAGAGAAATTGAGGTCTGGGAGGGGAAGAACACGAATAGTGATGAATGAAGAGGAAAAAAATAGGTATGGGTGGGGGAAAGAAGAAAGAAGTGAAAGAAAAACGAAGATAAATAACATAGGGTGTTTATAAGAAAGAAAAATGGGGTTGAGGTTGGTGTGGCTGAAAGAATAGTAGTGTGGGGAAGAAGATGGAGTGTTTTATTTTCTAAATTTATTATTATTTTTTTTAATAATTTTAATAATTTAAAAGTAAAAATTAAAATTTTAAATATCATGTTCATTTTTCCATACAAACGTGTGACTACACTCTCTTGCCAACTCATCTATATTAATGCCACATAAGGATGATCAATGATCACAGGAGTGTAATATGTTGTGTTATGTTGAGTATAAGTGTTCAACTAATAAAATATTAAGTAGAAGAGTCCACAATACAAACTTATACAATTATAAAAATCTATGAGACCATTCCACCTTTATTATAAAGTGATCAAAGTTTTTAAATGTATTATACGGCCATAAAAAGTAAAACGAGACTCACGTTTTACTGCTTTAATGCAACTTTTTTTTCTTTATACACTGCAATATATTTATCACAAAGTTGTGTTTCCACATGTATACTTATTAATTAATTATTGATACTAAACAATAATTAGGCATCGCATTCACTTTATTGATGCAACTTTTTCTTTTAGGATATGCAAAAAAATAATAATTAAAAGTAATGTCATGTCTCGATCCAAATATGTTTCCGCTATTAAATAGCATTAGCCAAATAATAGTTTTGGTTCTTGTGTTATAAGCTTATTTTAATTTTAGTCCCCATATAATTTAACTAAATATAATTAACTATTAATTATATAAATATGTAATTTTTTAATGAATATATTCACGACTTACCTCACTCAAACCTGTTCTAGTTAAGATATGATTATCTCAATCATTTTTATAGTGTTGATTACAAATCGACTTCTTCTTTCTTTTAACTGTTATTTCAGCTTAACCTAATACAATAAGTTCATGAGTTAAATTTAATATCCTATTTTTTCTCTTTTACACATACATTAGTTGTGTAAGTAAGATTATTTTTTTTTTAAAAAAAAGAAGAAGATGTGATCGAGAAAAATGTGTGGTATAAAAGCCTTGACGATTAAACATGTTGAGCTTTCCCTATCCTAAAATACCTCTAATTTTCAACCTAGACAATAAATTAATTCATAGACTTTTCATTAATACCATACATGATGTGTTATCTATCAAGAAAAAAATAATATGAATGGTAATTAATTAATTAAAACAACTATTATATCATGTGGAACAAGAAGCCAATATGTCTTGCCTTGTGCAACTTTAGTTTCGGTGTAATTAAAATTGTTTCACACCTTTGGTATAGAAAAAAAGATCATATTTATTCCACTATTTATTATTGAAAAATAAGTTGTATTAGTCCTCCCTCATAATATATTTCATCAAAATATATCTCTACCATCATAGTTTAAAACTATTAGATATATTTACTCATCATTATACTTTTTTAATAAATATGCCTCTATAGTCATATTTTAGAAATTACGGTAAAATTTTACTAAATTGATATTTTCCTTTAGATAATATTTTTTTTGATTTCGATTTGGGTCAATGGAAATTCATTTCAATAAAATAATATATTTTCAGAAGACCCTTATATAAATATATGGTTCCATCAATATCATAAATTAATAATTCTAAAAGTCACAAATATATCTAGACAATTTATTGAAATATGTTTGTTGTGTTTCTTTTGTTAAAATTTAAATTTTGTTGAAGTTCATCTGATGTTGTCTTTTCAAACTGCACCATTAAATTGTGAAGAATTTTAAATGCTATAAGTGTTTCCTTAAGCGTAATTGGTTGCAAAGGTATTGTATTATCTTCAACTTTATCACCAACATTGTTTTTTCTGATGATATCCACAATTTCTTCTAAGTGTTAGACCTTTGAACATGTATCACTTTCATCTTCAGCCGGATAATCCAAAAGCTTATTGATGTCAATTTTTTTACGATAATTAATTATAATCTCAAGTTTATCAATGTCGTTTTCACAAAATACACTTAAATTAATAAATATTAATTTATCAATAATAAATTATACCTCTATAAAATAATAATATTTTAAGATGACACCTATATTAATTTAGCAAGATTTTACTGTCTATATATCCCTCAATCGTTAATGCTAAGGCCTAAGAGTAGTATTAAAAAGAGCATTTTTTTATGTCAAGGTTATTTTGATTGATAATAATTGTTTACGTTAATCTTCAATTTCCAAAATGATAATTTTTTTGGAATGTTTATTTTGAGATAAACATGATAACTGAAATGGAAGAAGGAAATACTTTTATTTATTGGAAGGCGGGTGAATTCTTCAAGTTTATTATATTTTTAAAAAATAATTGATTTTGTTCACATTCAGTAGCAACTTGCTGATGGTCAGGAACACCTGTAATAGAAAGATATAAATTAAAAATTATTTTCACAATTTTTTTTTTTATTACTCTCAAATTATTCAATTAGAAATAAAGAGTAAATATATAAAATAAAATAAAAGTTCAATAATTCTCTTAAAATTTAAACAATTCATTTATTTTAAAAATGTCACGATAATTCACTTGTATATACATATATTTGCACACCATGCATTCCTAGCCCCAGTTATAACATCTCAATAAGTCAATTAATTTTCACACCGATAAAAGAATTATTTTTTTCATTGACATTTTTGACCTTATATGCAAAAATCTTTGCATGAAATTAAGCCCAAAGTCTATGAAGACATCACTAAGCAATCGAAGCCTTTAGCAGGGGTGGGAGCAAAGTTCAAATACGAGTTAAGTTGAATCTAATAATTTTTATTTAAACAATATATTTGTACTAAGAAATTAATCAATTTATAAATATTAAGTTTAGAACTCATTTATTAATACTTAAAATCACCATTATAAATTTTAAAACTCATAAAATTAAAATCAAATTTCGCCTCTGACTTTTAATCAAGTTAACTTATGTGTACCAATAGTGTAAACTGACTTAATTCTTATTTTTTATTAATCATTTACTACATAATATATATATATATATATATATATATATATATATATATATATATATATATATATATATATATATATATATATATATATAAAATTATTACATGAATAGAATTAAAAGGTCATGTATGAAAACATTTTCCCTTTTTTCATCCATGTGTCACGACTATTGCTAATTATAATTATAGACAAAGCTATGGTAGATAGGCTTACTTCACACCTAAAATTAACTATTAATTTATGAAATGTTTTCCCTTCTTGGCAACTTGTTTGAGCTTTTGAAAGTTTATCCACATGGAAAACAACTTCAGATAATAAAAACTATAAAAAAAAAATATATCTAATCTAAATTAAAAAAAAAAACATATTTTAAAGTATGGTTTTGTAAAGAATAAATATATTTTCGTACAACGTTTGACATGGCTTGTCAAAGTCAACTTCATACTTTTTTTTTAATATTGAAATTGTGGTGTTGATAAAACTTCACATAGTTTCTCAAGGCCAACTTGGTACATTTTTTTTTTAGTAAAGTATGACTTCGACAAGATCTAACTTGAAATATTTTTTTTTATTGAAATTGAGACATATGCATCGCCATCAAGTGTGATGTGTTAGAAATTGTGTTAAGAGTATTCTCTCTGAATTATTTTCCTTATTTAAATTTACTATAATTGTGGAAAAAGAAATTCTTGGTATTATAATTTTTTTTTTATATGTTTCTTTGTCGTCTAATTTATTGCTAATTTGAATCCCAACAAAATGTGGAAACGAAGATGTGCAGACAGAAATGAAAGGGGAGAAAATACCTATTAAATTTGAATTCAAGATCCACTTCTTTAAAGTAGTATAGTTCAAATGTTATAAAAAAATTTAAAAAAAAGTATTATACAACAACTGAAAAGAAAATAACTATTAAATTTCAATTCAAGATCCACTTCTTTAAAGTAGTATAGTTCAATTGTTATAAATTAAAAAAAAAATAATAGTATTATACAACAACTGAAGAGAAAATAACTATTAAATTTCAATTCAAGATCCACTTCTTTAAAGTAGTATAGTTCAATTGTTATAATTTTTTTTTAAAAATAGTATTATACAACAACTGAAGAGAAAATAACTATTAAATTTCAATCAAGATCCACTTCTTTAAAGTAGTATAGTTCAATTGTTATAAATTAAAAAAAAAATTATAGTATTATACAACAACTGAAGAGAAAATAACTATTAAATTTCAATTCAAGATCCACTTCTTTAAAGTAGTATTGTTCAATTGTTATAAATTTTTTTAAAAAATAGTATTATACAACAACTGAGAAGAAAAAGAAATAATTTGTATAAAAGTACCTAATATTGAGTATCAATTAGATATTTTTATAAAAGTGAATACATGTTAAACAAAAGGTAATAAAATAGGGTGTTCTGTGAATTTTTTTAGGAGAAACTTCGTAATTATTAGACATAATTCTCTATCATATATACTAGTATTATCTATATTTTTAAAATATTAGAATACATGTAATTTTACTATCCGGTCAACACAAAGATAGGGGGAAAGGCAAGCAAGACCGGGAGGGAGGCGATCAAGATTTAGTTATGTATCCTAGATAAATGTGAATCACACTAGGTACACACTATCTGTATATATCTGATGTGATTCACATGAGATACCAAATGCAAAGGAGAGTGGCGAGTGAGATGGGACATAGGCGAAGCGGGTGAGAGAGATATTTGTTATGTATCCCAGATAGATACGAATTCACTCGAATACAATCTATTTAGAATAAATTCAACCCCATATATCATGAGATATATGTATCTGGACATATCCAAATCTGATAAGTTATGTAATATTGTAAACTAATACATATCTAAGTAATTAACTCCTAAATTTTAACGAGTATATATGGACTCTTGGGTATTTGGGGTTGCTATGCTTTTTGGAACAAATTAGCACCATAGGCCCAGATGGATCTTCTGATAGTGGACTCAATAAATTGACGACTTTGATCTATTTGGGCTATAAATTTGGGTTCTATTTTCAACTACATACAAAATTATTCCCTCTAACAAACAAATTCACAGATGGAAGAAATTTGGATGCCTTTCATTTTGATGCTACTCAATTATCAAATCTAATTAAAGAAAAACAACCTTAAGCCAAGTTGATCCATTTCTTCTAATACTTTGTTAGGTTAAGTTTCAAAATAATTAACATCTTGATTGATCTGTTTTTTAAAAAGAGAAAAATTAAAAAAGGTGATACAGTGACAAAATGAACTTTTGTGTTTGCCTAACCAAAAATATATAGGTCTACATCTATACTAATGGAAAAAACCAAGCATCAATGATTATATCAATGATCAATGTTCCAATATCTAAAAACTCTAGATTTTTATACCTTATTTAGCTCTACCTATATCATATATATCCAATGCTAATAAATTAATTTCTTTAAGGTTCAATAGATTAGTACCTTTATCCTACCAATTTTAATATTACGTCCAATATAAAATTACACAATATAGACAACAAGGTGACTTCAATCCTTGTTAATCGTAGAAAGTTATAAATCATTTGATAGTCTAGAATAAGATTGATAAGGGGCCCGTTTGGATGCGTTTAAATAAAGGAAAAATTACTAAAATACACTACTTTAATTTATTTAATTTATTAATTCCCTACTGATGTATTAAATTACAAAAATCCCTTTTTTATCCCAAATGATACTAATTAAATTTTATACATTAAATTTCATGTCCAACACATAAAAAGATACTCAAATTCACAATTTAAATTAGATACTTTAATTTTTATATACTTATCAATAATTCATATAAATATGATACTTAAATAACAGATGTATGAAAGTATGATACACATATACTATTATTTGATACCTTAATATATACGAAATATAAGAAAAAATTAAAACAAAGAATCATTCTATCATGATCACCAAAAAATGATACTTAATAAAATTAATTGAACATACTAATAAATATATTCAAAAATCATGATAAGATTGAAAAGATACTTAATACAAACTCATCTTATACTAACATATAAAAAACAGGTTAACATGATACTTACAAAAATACTAATTGAAACTATAATATAAACGAAATATTAAATTTAAAATATATTTCTTTGATACATTAAATTTCATGTCCAACAAATGAAAAATACTCAAATTGTAGCTATAACAGTTACAGAAAAAAAAAATATTCAATCATTTATATTTAAGTATCATTCTATTTTATAAAGTATCCAGAATTCTTAAAAATAAGGGATTTTTTGGTAAATATCGATATTATAGGGATAGAATGTAATTTATCATTTACAGTATGTCATTTGCCTAATTTTTACTTAATAAAAACAGCTTTAAAAAAAGTACTTTTGAAAGTGCTGAAACTTATTTTTAAAATAAGCAGTTATGCGTTTGGATAAAAATGCTGAAGTTAAAAAAAAAAAAGTTGTTGATGTGTTTGGGAAATAAGTGCTGATAAACAGCTTTTTAAATCAAAATGTCTGAAATACCCTTAAAAGTTGTTAACATAATAAAAGTTAATTAATTTATATTTTACAGCCATAAATAATTATATTTTGTTATCATTCACATATTTCTTTCTCATCACAAATTATTTATAAGAGGAATTTAAACTTATTATAGATTTTAAAGATATATAATTTGAATAGATCAAAGAACAATTTAAGATTTCATTTTAGTTTCATCCATAGGTAATAATAATTGTCTATCATTCACATATTTCTTTATTATCACAAATTATTTATAAGAGGAATATAAATTTTTATTTAAGTTATATGTGCAACTTATTTTACATTTTAATAATATATAATTTGAATAGATCGCTTGAAAGATTTAAGATTTATTTATTTTCATTCATTAGCAATAGTAATTGTCTATCATCTACACGTGAAAAGGAAAAAATTGAAGAAAGAGATGTTAGGGTTATGTGGGTAATTTGGAGATTATATAAAAATATTAAGGGCAAAAAGGTAAAAATGTTGTCAACTTAAAACAGCTTATAAGCTAAAAAAAAAAAACACTCCTACCCCACCTTTTAACTTTTGGCTTAAAATAAGTTTTTTTAAACTTAAAATAAGTTATTTTGAGTATTGTCAAACAGCTAAATAAGTCAAAAACCAGCTTTAAAGTCAGTTTGACCAGTTTTAAGCTGAGCCAAACAGGCTTTAACTCAAGTATTAACATTCTTCTCTTTTGATTTCCAATAGGAAGCAATCTCACATTAAGAAATAAAACATTTTCTTACAAAGACAATTTTATATTCGATAAGATTTGAATTAAGGATAATTGGTGAGAGCTTTAACTCATGATTAGTTGCCTCATAAGGTAGTGTAGAATTGCTTTTGCTTCCAACCAATTAGATCATCATGAGTTCATGAAAAATTTATTGTCAATGGTTTGCCAGCATCACCTTGATTAACAAATTGAAAAATTATGGTTGGGACTTTCTTTTGCTAGCTAGGCAGGAACATAAAAGTAGTACTAATTCTTATTAAATTAATGAAGAATGACCTTGTGATGTAATAAAGAATATCTTGATTATTTGTTTATTGCACTTCAAAGTAGGGTCTTCTTTTGTGACAGCAAATTCAATAATCTAGAACTTTTTTTAAATCTTTTTAATATATTTTGTATCATATCATGTATATTTAATGATGTATTTATTTTTTAAAAAGTTGAGTACGTAGGTCAAAATGAAAAATGGATCGAAAATGACACGTGAAAATTGAAGCCTAGTTAGGTCCAACTCAATGGCTTGACGGTGAAGCTATTAAACCAAAAATAAATAATTAATGGTGAATTTTAATTTTAATTTTAATTTTACTTAAAAACAATATTGAAAATTATATATATATATATATATAACCTTGTCTATTTTTTTAATCAAAAATATTTTAGAACTTTAATTAAATTATTTAAATTTATATATTATTAAATTAAGTTTTTACAATAACATCTCACGTAAGTTAATGTTGACGATTGTTACTTTATCTTGAAATGTTCTTTTATTTTAAAATAAAGAACCCATAAACATTAAATATTGGTTAACTAGTACCGATATAAATGAATTTCCTTAGTAACTATTTCCGCAGAATTTTAGCTCATCAATCTCTCTTACTAACATATGATACAATTTCACTTCACAACACGATTTAAAAAAAAAACACTCGATCTCTAACAAATATCTCTTTTTTTCTTATCTGAAGTATACCATAAAATTCAGAATTTATCTATACAATTACTTAACCATGTTAATAACGATCTCATAGATAATGAACATCATGGGGCTTGAAACACACAAAACACATTACTTGGGATTATACTATATATATTACTTCCCCTCACTTGGAGTGATCATCTCATCACTTAATATAGTATTACACTTATATATATATATAGTTTCTCGTGATATTATGTGAAATGTTCGTTTATTATATTTATGTTTCTTGTGATATTATGTGAAATGTTCGTAATTTAATAAAATCTACTTAGTCTCTTGTTTATTGTTTGTCATAATAAATTAAAACATTTTTATTTTCTATATCAATTTTTCTTACGAAGTAAATAATTAAGCATTTAAAACATCAGTATTTGAAACTTTAAGTATTACTATTTCAATTGTTCTTACTACTGGTAAATCATTAGGCATCAAGAAAGTAGTATATATTTGAAACATTAAAGTGTCATTATTCTTACAAGTAAATCATTAATCATCAATAAATTAGTATTTTAAATATTAACTACAATATGTTGCCTGCTATACTCAACTAAATATATAGATGTCACGATCTAAAATTGGACGTGAAGACACTCGTCTTATCCCATCAAAACAAGTCAGCCTAAAACTCAATTAATGTAGTGAATGCGAAAGTAAAACGTGAATAAAAGTATAATACTATAAAATACTGCGAAAAACAAGTTCAACCTAATTAAACCCCCAAAACTTGATTGTCACGTGTACAAGCCTCTTAAGTATTACAATTCAACCAAAGAAAATACAAGTCTCATATAAGACATTACTTCTAGAATAGAACAAGTTCATAAATAGGAGTAAAAAAGTATGCTGAAATGACAAACAACTACCTCACAAATTTTCATAAGAAGCCTCAGACAAGGAGAAGAGAAAATATCACTAGGGTCTAGGCTAATAACCTACAAAAAATTGTAGAAGCAAGGGTGAGTACCAAACAATACGGTACTCAACAAGTAAACCTCTAAACACAAGTTAAAATACGGGCACTCCTTACACACCCCAACCGAACCTCCACAACTACAACCTGCATAAGATGCCCAACCTAACATTTCAGCATCTACAAGCACATATCTCAACAACAACATTCTAACAATCACATATTCTCAACAACAAGCTCAATGTTCATCAATTACAAGCTCCAAAAAAAATAAATACTCACAATATCACACACAAGATCAAGTTCATCAAATAGAGGTAACCAAATATCAAGTACTTTTCAACCACCAATAACATACATAATCATCAAGAATGAAGGATGTCATGAAATGCAATGCAATATGACATCATGAAATGTTATGCCTCAAAATACCAAGTACTCTCTCAACCGTATATACATGATACTCATCGGAAATACACCCAGAGTTCATGACCCATGGGGGACTCGCGAGGTCTATATACAGGCACCAACGATCTCCATGTGTCTGTGCGGACGATCTCAATGCATTAGCATAAATCAAACAATTCCGCACGGACGATCTCCACATGTTCAAATTATAATCATAACTTCTCCATCGCACGGACGATCTCCACGTATTCAAATAATCATAACTTGATCTCAACACGAATGATTCGACATGTTAGACCTTTACTCATACCCAATCTCATGATAATGCATGTACGCAATATGTTATGAAATAAAGAGGATGATGCAACATCTCAATAAATCAAATATCGCTATGACATATAATCACCTCAATTATCACAACTATACGGGTTCAGTAAAGAACATAATCACACATAATAAATTTAGTCTATAATATATCAGCTAACATCCATATGCTCTTGTATTCTCGGATTACAATCCACATTCTATAGTAATAAACTTTGCCCTTATAACACCGTTACTCATACCATTCTCAACCCATCACATACAAATAATTAATCACATTACCTTTTATTATCTCTTTTCTTCATTAGAATTAAGATGGACAAGTCAACCCTTCACTAGTTTCATTACTTCCACTTGCCTCGATTGATCACAATTCACTTCGGGACTTAGGGTGTATAAAATCGAATCGAAAACCAAATTAAATCGCAAATTGAGTCAAATCGGGAAAAATCCGACTAGTGATTTGGTTTGACTTGGTTTGGTGTTGGAAAAAAAACCCGACTATATTTGGGTTGATTTGGTTTCAACTAAAAAAAATCAACCCGACATTATATATATAATTTTAAAATATTATTAAGTACATAAAAATACATATTTTGATATAATTTTTAAATAACTCTTATACTTTTTCATAGTCTTTTATCTTTTAATATATTTATTTTATGTTTGGAAGTTAGAATTCTTAATGATCTCATAAAGATTATAATCTTTACATGTTGGTAATTATAATAAAATTTAAATAAAAACCAAACTAATACTAATGCAAAAAGAAAAACAATTCAACATTAAGAATGAGAATAATATTGAATACTTATTTATAGTTTTTACATAGATTTAGACAATTAAAATACATGATTTAATTTTATTTTCTTTTAATATTTAGTCATGTAACTAGTATTTACTAAACTTAATTTAGTATGATTTAGTACTTTAAATTATGATCAATTTCATTATGACTTATTAATTTGCAATACTTTTTATGCGATTTTATTATTATTTTTTGTTGGATATTTTAGTGCCATTAATCATATCATATTTTTTGTTATTTTCTTGAGAAATAACTTAGTTGTATTTTAATAGGACTAAAGAAATATTTAAATTACAAGTAAATTATATGTTTGTATGAAAATTTTATCAAAAAACCCGAGTTTTATTGGTTTGGTTTGATTTATATATTCAAAAATCCGAAAGTAATGGTTTAGTATGAAATTTGAAAAACTTGAACCAATCCGGTCATGTATACCCCTATCGGGACTTAAGTCTTCCCTTTTCGTTGAGCTTCCAAATCAATGCAATCTATTAAAGCAATTAATCGCTGTAAGATTTCTAACCCAACAATGCCCATATTATAGTATGTCTAGCCTAAATGCAAAACTCACCCACATATATGGTCAAGTTCTTAAGTTTCAAACATAGGGTTAAGTCTCAATTTCTTTCCAATATATAAATCTAAGAATATTCACATAATATCATACAGCTAAAACTTAATTACATTACCAATATATCAAAACTTAATCATAACTATTAAAATCTAAAGAAAATAACGAGAAAACACTTGCTGTTTCCAAGCCTTACATTGAAACACCCTAGGTTTGTATTTAACAATTTAATCATCATTGACTAATCATGTTCTAAGAGCCTGTTTGGCTCAGCTTAAAAGCTAGTCAAACT
The DNA here is from genome assembly GCA_027705065.1 of Solanum peruvianum. Classification (NCBI taxonomy): domain Eukaryota; kingdom Viridiplantae; phylum Streptophyta; class Magnoliopsida; order Solanales; family Solanaceae; genus Solanum; species Solanum peruvianum. Next base: position 50,428,599 of record JAKWJD010001758.1, on the reverse strand, counting down.
GACTTAAAAGCTGGTTTTTGACTTATTTGTCTGTTTGGCAATACTCAAAATAACTTATTTTAAGTTAAAAAAAAAAACTTATTTAAGCCAAAAGTTAAAAGCTGGGGTAGGAGTGTTTTTTTTTTCCCAGCTTATAAGTTGTTTTAAGTTGACCACATTTTTACCTTTTTGCCCTTAATATTTTTATACAATCTCCAAATAACCCACATAACCCTAACATCTCTTTCTTCTATTTTTCCCTTTTCACGTGTGGATGATAGACAATTACTATTACTAATGAATGAAAATAAAATAAATCTTAAATCTTTCAAGTAATCTATTCAAATTATATATTATTAAAATGTAAAATAAGTTGCACATATAACTTAAATAAAAATTTATATTCCCTTATAAATAATTTGTGATAATAAAGAGTATGTGAATGATAGACAATTATTATTACTTATGGATGAAACTAAAATAAATCTTAAATCGTTCTTAATCTATTCAATTATATATCTTTAAAATCTATAATAAGTTTATATTCCTCTTATAAATAATTTGTGATGAGAAAGAAATATGTGAATGATAGCAAAGTATAATTATTTATGGCTGTAAAATATAAATTAATTAACTTTTATTATGTTAACAGCTTTTAAGGGTATTTCAACATTTTGATTTAAAAAGTTTTTTATCACCACTTATTTGCCAAACACATCAACAACTTTTTTTTTAACTTCAGCACTTTTATCCAAACGCATAACTGCTTATTTTAAAAATAAGTTTCAACACTTTCAAAAGTACTTTTTAAAGCTGCTTTTATTAAGCCCATCCAAACGGGCCTAAATCATTTCATAATGATTTGACCATCATCCCTTTTTCTCCCTTAAAAAGACGGCTATACAGTAATATATTTTTAATGGGAAAATTGTATATAATAAGAAACTAATAACCTAAATTAAATGAAATAGCTAGGGTTTGATTTAATTGTGCTCCATAGCAAACATTAGCGAAAATTTTGCAGCGTCTCTCTCCCAAAAATCTCGCTCGCCACTCTCCATTCTCGCTCGCCTCTCTCGCTTTATACACAGAAGTGTATAATTCTGTTTTTGTTTTGTATAAAGCGAGAGAAAATTGTATATACACATTAAAAATGTATATCTTCGTGTTATACACTTAATTATACAATTTACAAACATTTTACTTCAAATATTGCAGAGAAAAAGGCCAACGAATTATACATTGTGAATTATACAATTGCAGTGAAATACATTTTCTCTAGCTTTATACAACAGAAGTGTATATATTGTGTTTCTGTTTTTGTATAAAGCGAGAAAAACATATATCTTCTTGCTATACACTTATAATTATGCAATATAATACATTTTAATTTGATTCAACTGTACGCAAAGCAAATTATACAATTGACGCGAATAGGCCAGCGAATTATACAATTTAGGCCAGCGAATTATACAATTGTATATGTATAGCGAATATACAGTTTTATGTTTGTTATGGAGCGCAATTATGCAAACTTTGCTATAGCATACAATATGAATTTTTTGTTTGCTATATGTGAAAGTGCCATTTTTTAATTCTCAAACTTTAAACCCATTTAGTCGTTTATCATTTTTTTTAATTAATAATTAACATACTAATAATAATACAATAATAATATGAGTTTATCATTTTATATATACAACGATACAGAGGTTTAGTCGCTTATCATTTTTTTTAATTTAATAATTAACTATACTAATAATAATACAATAATAATATGATATTTATCATTTTATATATACAACAATACAGAGGTTTGAGAGATTATGTGACGATGCAAATGCAGGTTAGTTTCTTCCTTCATTTTATTTTATTTTTTCTAAATTTATTATATATTAAAATTAATAATTTCTATTAACCTATTTTAATATTTTAGACTTGATTTATTAATTTTAAAAATAATCAAATTACCTACAAATTATTAACTATGTTTAAATGATCATTCAAAATTATCAAAAAAAAAAAAAATTTTCGAATCCGAATCATTACAATAGAATTTATTTATTTTAAAAAAAAAACTCAATTTGTATATATTGAAAAACTTTGTATATTATGACAAATATATATAAAAAAAATCTTTTGGTTTTGGGCATTTAATAAACACATCAACTATAGAGAAACCACTTCCTACCACCTAACCACTTTTCATAACTTTCTTAGTTTTGGACAAAGTCATGTGATTGTCACAAGAAATGTTGCATGACTTGTTACTTCTGGCCTTTTTAGATCACATAAAAAAAAATTGGTAATTAATTTAATAAAGAAATTCACAAGAAAGGAGGAGGAAAAACAAAACAGTTGTAAATATGCAAATACAATTGTACAAATACTCAACAACATATTATTATTACGAACTAGTTTACAAAATATGTATATGATATTTAAAACGGAAAAGGGTCAAAATTGTCCCTGAGCTATGTGAAATAGATCACTTATATCATTCGTTACATTTTGGGATCAAAAATGTCTCTGCTGTTATCATAAGAGACCACATATACCCTCGAGAGTTAACATCCCATATTTTTATTGATTTTGTAAGCCACGTGAGACTAATTCTTCCACCTAAGCATTGCCAACTAGAATTCATTACAAAAGAACTAGACGTTTAGCGGCGAAAAAAATCGCCAAAAGCTCAAAAAATCGTCACTAAAAGTTTTTAACATTAAATTTTAATTGTGTTTTTTTTTTCCATTGTTTAAAAAAAATGATATCGATTAAGTAAGAGTTTGAAGACACTGTATGTTTTTTATTTTTATGTTAGATGTAAATGTTTAAAATGTAGAATGATGCATTATATAGTAGGAGATGTAAATCAGAAGTAATTTTCATGATTTTTCGTAATAATATTGAGTGTTTTTAATATTAATATTGCAAGTTATTTATTTTAGAATTTTAGGTTGTAATCAAATATTAATTATCATTTTTTTTTGTTGAAAAAATAGGTTTTACTATTAGTCGTCACTAAAAATCACTCATAACCTTTAGTGGCAATATTTTGACATGACAACTTTGTCGCCGCTAAAGACAAGTTCTTTTGTAGTGAATCTTAGTTGGCAACGCTTAGATGGAGGAATTAGTCTCATGAGGCATACCACGTCACTAAAAAATTAGGGTGTTAACTTTTAAGGGTAGTTGTGATCTCCTAGGATAACAACGGAGGTATTTTTTATCGCAAAATGTAATGAAGGGTATAAGTAATCTATTTCGCATAGTTTAGGAGTAATTTTAACCCTTTTCCGTATTTAAAAAAACGTTAGTTACACTAAACATGTCTGTCAAATATTCGCAAATTTGATTAAATAGAGAACAACATTTTCATATACATGTATGTTTCGAAAATTATAAAAAGAAATTAACACAAATTAATTAAGCAGTTCTACCAATTAGTACTAATCACTTTGAATAGGTACGTTATTTGCGTTTTTATTTTGTTTATTTATTTGTTATTCTTTCGCTTCAAAATTATTTTATAATTACATAAAAATTTATGTTATAACTTTAATTCATTTTACATAATTATATACTTTAGTTTCGAATATACTACATAGGAGTATATATATCATTTTTATATTGAAGGGAACTAAGTGTCTATTTATATTAGTTGCGCGTATCATTATAAATAATTGTTCCAAATTACTTTTTAAACTATAAAATCAAAATCAAATTAATTGATTCTTTTTTCATTTTATCTTTATAATTGTTACTATTTATGAATGTAAAAATTTGTAAAGGTTTTTTATAATATAAATTTAAAAAAAAAATTATTCTTCTTATTTATTATTCGTTAAGAAACGCGAAAAAGGAGAGAAGACAATTAATAACACAGTAAATAACTTATTCTTAAAATTAACTTTTTTTGAAAGTGTAAACAGTAATGATCACATGCATAAATATTGTGAAATTTCAAAAAAGTTCATTTATGATCATTTTTTATGTACATATATTTAGTCAAAAGAGTTGCCTGAATAAGGCACATAAATAGAAAGAATATTTATGTAGTTATTTAATAGAAAGAAAAAATATAATAAAAATCCTTCGATTGTATAAATTATACATACAAACTAAAATAATTATTTAATGTAGGAGCCAATTAATAGTATGAAATAAATAGAGTATATGAAACAACTCCCCTAAAATGGAAAAGACTAATTAGGGTGTGTTTGATATGTAAATATTTTCTATTTTCATGTTCAATTATATATAAATACTATTAAAATAATGATCTTTATTTATATATAAAATACAAAAATAAATAAATAACTCATTTATTATATTAAAAAATGTATTTCATAAAAATAGTTTGTTTTGTAAAGAAAACAATATTGAAGTCATCAACTTCTCTTGATTAAGAACTAATAATGCAAAAATTATGCAAAATTCAAAATCACCTAAATCCAAGGTCAACACTTTACATGGGATCCACTACCCCTTGAAAAAAATTAAATTAAATAATCATCAAAAGAGCTACAAAGACTCATTCCATTAACAACCAACAAATCATAAAAACAAAAGTTTTGCTGGCAAAAATCTTTTTGGTCAATGAATAAGCTTCCATTGCCAATTTTTTTTTAAAATTATTTTTTCGCCAATTCGATTAATTCAGATTCACTATCTGTAAGCCTTAATTAAGGGAATGAGCTCCCTAATAAAAAATTTTCATATTCATGATTTGAACTCGATATTTCTGATTAAAGATAAAAAGATCAGCGTCGATTTTTCATTGCCAATTAAATTTCCTTTCTTCATATACAAAAACCATAAAGAACATAGATATAAAAGAGTAAACAAAACAAAGAAAAGGAATTGTAGAAACACAAATGGCCACACCTATCTAAAATGTTACATTTGCCTTTTGAACATGTCCACCACTTAATTCTCCCTATATCTTTGGTTCCCTCCAGAAGAAAATAATCTTTTATAACAAAGTTTCTTCAAAAGCAAAAATAAAGACATCATTTCAAACTATACTACAAAGTAACAAGTTGTTTCTTGAAACATGTCCCAACCACTAAGAAGTTTGCTCAAAGTCATTGTTCTTGGTGATTGTGGGTAAGAACTTTCACTATCCTTTTTATCCTTTTTGCTATTTTCAAAGCATAAGCAGAATCAGAATATAAAGTTTATGAATTCGAGATTTTAATTATGTCATTAAATTGTTCTTATTCTTCTACTAACACTTCAACATGTTTGTATTCTCAGGGTGGGAAAAACATCTTTGGTGAACCAGTATCCATCACATTGCATAGACTTTTTCATTTTCGGTGACGGAGTCAAGATTTATTAATTGGGTGATAATATATTTTATAATGTTTTAAGTGATTTTTATTTTATTTATTATTTTATTTGTACAAATGGGAAGAGGACATTTTCTCAAAAGTATTATGTTCTAGGTAGAGATGACAAAATGTGATGGAGTAAGGTATTATTTAGTCAAGTTTTTTTTTTGCAATTGTGGTTTCATTAACTATAATTGTAGATATGTTTTCAAGAAGTTTAGGGAACAATATAAGGCAACAATTGGAGCTGATTTTGCTACTAAAGAACTAGAGATTGGTGAAAGAGTAATCACATTGCAAGTAAGTGACTTTGTTCTATAAAATTGATTATGGTGGTCGATCAGGTTCATCATCAATCATATATACATAAAAAGAAATTGACGTTGTATATATAGTATGACACTTTCTAGCAAAGGATATTCAGATGAACCCTTCTGACCATTTAACTCCGTCCCGGATTACAAAAAGTCAAATATTGAATATTTTGATCCTAAGTTAATTTTATTTTTATTTTTTTAATTTGTTTTGGTAGATATGGGACACAGCAGGGCAAGAAAGGTTTCATAGTCTTGGTGTTGCATTTTATAGAGGAGCAGATTGTTGCATTCTTGTATATGATGTGAATGTGCCTAAGTCATTTGAGACTCTTCAACATTGGCATGAAGAATTTATCAAACAGGTTATCTCAATCAATTAATTTATCTATAGTATTTTCTCACGACTTTTTTTATTTCCGTGCTGCTTTTTTTTTCTTTGAGTTGAGGGTCTATCTAGTGATGTAGCCACATATGTCCAGGATGATCAATTGAACACCCTTCATCGAAAAATTATAGGACATATATATATCAAAAATTATTTTTCTTATACTATATAATTTGAAACAGATTCTCCAAACTTCACTTTATGAGATTACACAAAGCATGTTGTTGTTATTATTATTGTTATTGTTGTTATGTTGCGCGTCAATTTGTTAATTTATATATATTATGACCTCCTTTTCAAGTTGATATTTGGCATTTTTTTTATTTACATGATTAATTCAAAATAGTAATTTTGTTAGTATGTGAGTGATTCCAGGCAGACCTAACAGAGCCTGAAAAATTCCCATTTGTCTTGATTGGTAACAAAGTAGACTTGGAATATGGCAGCACTGAGATAGTAAGTTTTTATGTTCATTCATTTTGTTAAATAATTTCCTTCAATATCAATTTATGTTTTTAAAAAAACAGCATATATAAATGTAAATATAAAGTAAAATTAGGAATTAGGAAGATAAGGCAGGTTACATGCACTGATTAGAAAAAGTAAGATAATGCACGAGTACCGTCTCAACTTATGTTTGAAATTTCATAGACACACTTATGTTATACTAAGGTTTTATTAACCCCCTGAACTTATTTTATTAATAATTTTTTATCCCTTTTCGTCCTACTTGACACTATCTTGTGGGCCCAATGTTGGTTGACTTTTTTTTCAAGCTAGTGTCACGTAAGTCGAAAAGGGGTAGAAGTTACTTATAAAATAAATTCGAGAGGGGAGGGATAATAGGACCTTAGTATAGTATAAGTGTATCTATAAAATTTCGAATATAAATTAAGAAGATACTTGTACATTTTCTCAAAAAAAGTAGTTCAAACTTCAGTGCACAAATCATTCTATCTTCACATTGGATCCACAGAGGGGTTGCATGCCCGCATCCCAATGAAATGTGATCTAGACAGCTAGTCTATTTTGATGCAAGCATCAATTGTTGATTTCTTAGCTAGAATTTGTAACATATACAAATCACATATATATAAGCAATCTTATTGTTACTCGAAGGCTCTCCTTCATACTAGTACATTAATAGTAGAAAATTTCTTTAAATTGTCAGCATATATACGTCATATTTTAATTATAGAAATCCAATTAAGGTTTCAGAGAAGCAAGCAAGGGAATGGTGTGGTTGTAGAGGAAATATACAAAACTTTATGACCTCAGCTAAGGAGGATTATAATGTTGATGCTGCATTTTTGTGTGCTGCACAACTTGCCCTGGCCAATGAAGATGATCACAACATGTAAGTATAATCTAGATAAATATTATCACAGGTGGGGTTGGGAGTGTGTTGGAGGGTAGAAAAGACACGACGTGAAATGTCATTTGTGAAATTTCTTTTTCCCAACTTTCATCAAAAAAGATAATTTCCTCATTTTTTTAAGGAACATGTTTTCCTTCAGAAAAAATATGTCCCCTCTCAAATTTTGACCGACAGAACATAGAAAAATTAAATCGGAAAATATTTCTTCCTCCGTACCAAACACACCTTGACTATCTATCATAATTTTGTCACAAATTCGAGCATCACAAAAATTACGTACGAAAAAAATAGCATAATTCACAAATTAATGAATTCGCCATAAAATCATCACAAATCCATCATAATTCTGTGACAAATCTATCATAATTGTTTTCTTTTTCTACTACATTTGATGTTCAGTATTAACATTAAAGTTCAATTAATTTAAATTCGCACCAATAGGATCCATTGAGGGGCAACTTTCCTACCAAAAGAAATTTCATACTCAAGGCTCAAAATCGAGAGCACTAATAATTATTATCAATATTTTTTTCTTGTAATTTTGACATTTCTCATGTTCATTTGCTCCAGCTGGCAGGCATCATTAGATGAAGAAATGCCTTCTCATTGGTGAGTAATTGATGTGTACATGACAATTTAAATTGATATTTTTTTTCCTCTTCTTCCATTTGATCCGAACTCACAGCCTTCGAATTGAAAGTGAGGACTACTTATCATACGATCAACTAACTCATCATCTACTGTTTTCTCTTTTTTCTCAGTCAACTCCAAAGAATACCAGAATCTGTATCAGGAATTGAGCAGCAAAGAGGAGGATGTTCATGTTAATTAATTTGTTTCTTCTTCTAATTCTTTATTTATTGTTTTATTTGGTACTTCCATAATTTTCACTATTGTTTATATCTTACTTAGAAATTCCTTTCTTTGATGAATAAACAAAGCCTACTTTGTTAAAATGAACTACAATTTCAGTGGTTTTTAGGTTTTAAATTTAATGTTGAAATTGCATCAACAGTTATGTTTATTCAGTAATTTTATTTATCTACAAAGAAATATGGATACAGTTAGGGAAAAGGCAAATAGACACATGATTATGGCAGTTCTTGAGGTAAAATAAAAAGAATAAATAGATGCAATTGTGAGAAGAGATCACAAGGTGTGGAATTGAAACTCTTAACGTTATCTGAATTATGAAAATTCAGATGGTCAACCAATGAATCGACTAAAATTCCTCATTTAACATAGTATATATATACTATATTTACTCATAAGTAAGAAATCTGAACTTACTGAAGAAACAAATCAATATTACTCCTTATAGAACAATTGCTAAAAACTTGATATAAGATTGATGCAGAAAAATGATGATATATAAAGGACGAAAACAAGAAGTGCTTTAACCTACAACATAGCTGATAAAAAACATTCTAAGAAAATTGGTACTTTTGCAAAGAACCTATGACAAAATTGGACCTATAAATGATTGCATAAATAGTGATGATGGTTGCGATTAAGAAAATAATATGATGTAAGATACGCATTATCTTGATCTATTCCTCCACGGAGGAGAAGTCTCCTAAGCAGGCCTTAAGGAAAGGAAAGGAGGGTAAAAGTTGTTACGTGAACACGATTAACCCTTCCTCTTCTTATGTGATTTGGATCCGGAGTTGTTTTTGTGTCTTTTCTTGTCACTGTTTTCACTCTCTGGCTTGGAATGCTTCTTCTCCAACTTGCTTTTGTTGGATTTTACACTAACTACACCACCAGAACTTATCTTCCCACCGCCATTCTGGAGAGCACTTTCAAAATCAGCCTCTCTGTCTACGATAGCGAATTGCTGAAATAGCTCTGGGTCCAACAAAGCTTCCGTTGTCTTGGCTTTCATGTCATCCTAGATATGATCTTAGGTAAGTATATATTTTTCCAAATGGGAGAACTTGCAGAGACCAAAGCAAGTAAATTCAAACCTGAACTTTTTTTGCAGCATCATTGAGATCTTCATCAACAGATATCAGATGTGGTTCCAATGTAATCTGAAAACAAGAAGGAAAAAAGTGCCTCCATTAATCTTCAGCGATGATAGATGAACAGCAGACAAGCAGTTACAGTGCCTCAAATGCTGCTATTTGATGAAACAAAATTGGTCACTTCTTGAGACAAACTAACATGAGAAGTGTCAGACTCTCTTTCTGTTGCCTAGTCACGCACAGTATGACGATGCATGCAGATATTTATTACATTTTTAGTTTCTCTTTGTCATAGCATCATAGGACGTTTGCGGGAGTGAAATAAATAACTTATCTACTTACCGCTTTAAGCCGAGATGCAGTTGATGAAAATTCTTTTGATTTTAGATTATGCAGGTATTTGAAAAGCCTCTTCATGGTTTTCATGAAAAAGGACAATACTTGTTGCCTTTCCAAATTCATTTCTACCTGTAAAATAAAATTGAAAAGAGTAAACTCGAAGCAATGAAGTTCATTGGATGAAATATCTTATTTAGTTCAGATGTGATGAAGGACAATTAGCAGCATTAACAAAATCTGATAATACAGAATAACCTATTCAAAATAAAGACTAGCAATGCAGCAAACCTCTATTTCAGAGATGTCTTTGTGTTGCAGGCCATAGCAAAGCAATATGGAAGCCTGGACATATGAAAGTGAAACTGGCAAATGCTCCAAAAAGTACTCACGCGCAAGTTTTTGAGCAACATCTCGAATCTGTGTAAAAATTCATGCAAATAATCAATTTGAATAATAAACAAATGTCAGGCACTTCTGAAATATTCGAACAATGCTTGCACTAGGAAATAATGGAACAGTGTCTACACACAAAATAACAGTCACTTTTGAAGGGTTTGTTGTTGAGCAGCACATCCTTTTTATCCCTCAGTTCTTTCCCTTTTCCTATTAGCCATCTTTATAATTCTAGGAACCGGAGAGAACAAGCCACTTAACGAAAAATAATTAGATATCAAATGTTAATTATCGGATTTTCTTCCAATTTATCAAATAGAACTTCAACCTTTATAACTGAACACCTAAACACAAACAGACAAGAAAAGGAAAATCATGCCCTTGTTATTTATAAAGAAATATATCTGACATATTTCACAACTTTCTTGTTGAACACCTACACAAACAGACAAAGAAGAGGAAAATCATGCCCTTGTTATTCATAAAGAAATATAACTGACATATTTCACTTGTCATTTTTTGTTCAGAATTTTCTTGTTTGTCAAAAGTACCAATATGAGTATTTCATTTACACTTGAACCATGTTGTTCTTGTCAAAAGTAATGTGCACCAATATGAGTTTTTAATCCACATAGGGACCAGATATCGACATCTTTTAAGAGCAGATGGTAGCAGGAGTTCACCAAATCATTCACCAGATTTGCGTAAAAGTGAACTCCAGTTGGTTATGATGCTTGAAATTCAAAAATGCCAACTTCAAGCTCTTTTCAGTGATTCAACTTTTTCAGGCATGTAGACCACAATGTTTGTCTAAAGTACAATCTCTATATGATTGTTGATATTGAAACATACATCTAGCATAACTAGATAGTAGCACCAACAAAAATCTTCTATCGCTTCTCCAGATAACATATTTTTATTCCCATCACTAATTGAGATCTAACCAGTAAGTCCATAAGGTTATTTGAGTAGGCTCAAAGCACTCTTAGCCTTTTTCTTAATAGACAGTTCATACCGCACGTTTGTCCACTTAACCATTTCGACAAGTAAAAACTGTAACACAAAGGATCTTGCTTCACTATTTAGTATTAACATATTTCCTCATAAATCATTAACTCAGAACTTACCAAGGGGTAGTCAATAAGGCTATTTGAGTAAGCTTCAAGCATCTTCATCTCATCAGGGTTCAGAACAAACTTCATGGAGTTTGACAATTCACTTGAAGCAGGGTCTTGCTCCACAAAGTTGATCTTTGGATCAAAGACACTGCACGATTATGGCCATCATAAGCATATATAAAGAGGCACACATATTAACTAACCATCAAAATATACATTCTTACCTCATAGCAAGCTTGTAATTCATCTTCTGGTAGGTAGAACCCAACAGTTCAACTAACCTTCTCTTGTATACTGACAATGTTATAAACAACATCAATATCAAAATAGGTATTGACAACAACTCTAAAATTATAGAAAAAAGTAATAGAATAAATACAAGTTACTACAATAACTGCAACTTGTTTGACAGAATGTGGATACAAAGGGGGAAGATAAAAGTGTGACAGCAAAAAATGGCACTTGTATCTCTGTTTTCTCCATATTTTGGACCAGAATCCTAAGGACAAATTTCACCTCCTCGCTGAAATTTTCATAATTCCAAAAGTTGCTTGTAATATGAAGTCACTATTCTATAACAATGCATGAATGCTGACAAACATATATTAGGAACTGTAACATTTGAGTTCCTCTTTATCATGACAAAAGATCTTCTTCCAATCTCCTTCCAGTTCCTTCCGATGATAAGCTAAAAAAAATCAAGGAGGACAAAAACAACGTATCACCTTGGTAAAGGGGACCATAAAAGCCCCACTCATCTGATTCAGCAGCTTTAACATCATCATTCTTCAATGCCTTCAAGACCATGCATGTGTACTCGCCGGTTACACTATTCTGATTCATCCAATCACATGTTGATCACTAATCCTCAACTGCAAACATCTAAAAATAACTGAAGGAACAGAGGACTCTTAGACTTACCGGGGCATTGCCTATGAAAAATGGAGCAAACTTATGTTTTCTCCAAAAACGGAAGAGATCCAATGTAAGTCCAAATGAGACACCAAGGTAATGGAGCCTTTCAGGCCGTCTTTCACCTAAAGGAACAAGCAATGGAGGTAGATCTGTTCTTGGTCTTATATTTTCTTCAAGCAAAGATACCTGCAAGGAAGGTGGTTTGAATTCAGTAACAAAAAGCAAGCAAATGATCTAATCCCACATAGAAGTATTTCTAGACTTCGCAACCATCCCATTTGCCATATTACAGAAAATGATTAATCACAAGTGCTAACACAATGAACGCACTAGACAGTGGTCTGGAGACAAACCACATCAATATGAAAAAAGAGACAGATTCAATGAGAAATAATATTATGATTTAACACTGTCTTAAAAGGGTACAATGATATAATTTTTTTTGCAACTTTAGACACCCAAGGGATAAAAGGGAAGCCAATAACCTAAAGTACAGACTGCAAAGTTAGATCAAATAAGATTACCTCCTGTGCAGCTTCAGTTACATTGACTTGAGGAGTCTCCAATGTATCTTCTGTCTCTACTTCGGATAATTGCGTAAACTGACCCTCAAAGTACCTATTAAACACATTCAGTAGAAAAATGCATAATATGTACTCAACTGAAAACACATTAATCTAGAAATGAAAACCTAAAAGGCCATGAAACACAATAAATATGCACGCTCTGCAGACTTGCAAGTGTAAAAAGGAAGAAGTCAACAAGTGTAGAACTGTTCCATACCATCATCAACAATCAAGAACAAAAAAAAAACCATTCTTTTATACCTACTTTACTAATATACTACACTAAGATTATAGTGAGCACTCATTTCACATCATTTTAGGCAGGTAAAGGTGTGTTGTTCAGAGGCCATCAAGGTCATATTCAGGATTCACAGTAGTGTGAATTTTAATAATATCTCTGTTGTACCAAACAACAAGGGTCCTTGACCTTTGACATACAAATAGACAACAATGATATGAATGCTTACAGGCTAGGCATAATCCATAAACCAGCTGAATTATTAATTCACACCAGACCAAAAACAATTACAAGCAATTGAGAGAATACACTTCCTTTTTCCTTACAGAAAAGAAAGACTAGAAAAAACTTGCCTCAGGACTCTTGCTTACTATAAACATGCTTTTTCACAATTCACTTTTTTTCCCTTGAGTTTATCTTATGTTGTCATGGGGCTTTCCAAGCAAAAGCCTGTTTGGTTACTTCACCTCTCCATTCATTTCCAACCTCCACCAAGACTTAGTCATAAGAACAACTACTTTTACAAGATATGGTTATACTTGGTCATAAGAATTAAAAGAGCATCTCCCCAGTTTTATGCAATGAATACCAGACCCCGTGTCAGTTACAAACAAAACTTGCACCCAGTTCTATTTTGCAGTTTTTGCAGGAACTTCTGAACTGGATCAAAACCAACTTAAATGCCAACAGAATATTTAAGGTATGAACAGTACCACCAGAATATAATGTGAGTCCTGCAACTTCCAAGAAAACCTTCTTCGCCACTCAGTTAAAAGTGCAATGATAGAAAAGGCTGTTGAACCTTTCCAATCCCTTCTGAGGAAAGAGCAAGTGCTTGCTTCATTTTTATCATCTTACAGCTCTCTCAAAATTTACATGCAACAACCTACACCATGATATGCCCCCCAAAATTCAACTAGGCTTATTTCTCTTTATATGGTGTTCATAAAATAAAAAAAATGCTCGACCATGAAAAATCTATTTTTGATGACTACCCAAACAAAGAGATTACTCTTTTAAGCTCAAAATATGGGAGAAAATGGCGATAGCATGAGGGAGGGAGAGAGAGGTTTTGATGTTATCCAGACGACGAGGAGTTGTCTACAAAAAATAGGGTCTTGGACTAAATTGACATTATTATAAGTTTAGACAAACAAAAAATGAGAATGGTGCTAAACCTATATACAAGCAATGGCCTATCGAGTAGCTTAATCATTCACAAATATAGAAAGCCAAATGTGATCTACAGTCTAATCATATTGAAAACTGAAGCATGTGAGAATTGCAGAAAATTTTGAAGTTACCTGGCTAGCAGTTCAACGGCAGCAGAACCATATCCAAGCTGCAACACCACAGTGACACATGGTTAGACAAGCATAAACAAAGGAAATAAGCAGATGGAAAATTTTCGAAGACCTCCTTACAGCTCTGATTTCATACATAAACCTCGATTATCATAAGATGCAGACCGCCTTCAGTTTCAAGTTTTTTTCAAACGGAGATTTTAAGATGACAAGATTTCTAAGCTATTCCAAATCTCTCTTTTTTCAGCTTTGATTAGTAGTGCTACTTTTTGTATTGCAAATCTCCAATGAATTTCTATGAACTAATTTGTTATAAAATCAACGATATGGAAGGACTTCAGTTCTATATCTTATTACTCCCTCCGTCCCACTTCATGTGGCACCATATGACTTGGCTTTGTGATTAAGAAAAAAAGGAAGACTTCTGAAACTTGTCGTTTAAACAATCCTTAGACATTTGTGTGGTTGTAAATCATTTCATTAATGGTTAAAAGGAAATTTTAAAGTGAAATTATTTCAAACCATAGTAAGGAGACATTTTTTTTGAGGCGGACTAAAAAAAAAAGAGTGTCATGTAAATGGGACGGAGGGAGTGTAATTTAAAAAGATCACACACAACTTCACACAAATTGTGCAGCACACATGGCGGGGGGGGGGGGGTCACAAAATTAAGTATCCAACAGTTAATGCATCAAAGGACGTTGCAAGATAATTTAAGAAATTTCATCACTCGAACTCGGTCTCATTCAACCAATCAAATCCCTGAGTTCCAGTCTAGAGAAGATTTCCCTTGCAAGTCCTTTATATACACAACACTCCATCCAGGCTCAATTCTTTCCAACACCAAACTATTTGTCTTTTACGGCAAAAACAAGGAGTTCACCATATCCTCTCACACCATGAAGGAGATAATATGACAGACAAACCTAAAGGAGATCTTAGATATTCTTTTTACTAGATTCCTTGAACTGATAAGCATTACCTTCATAGCACTCGGATGTGTAGCAATGCGTACGATGCGGGCACCTGAAAGGCTTGGGAATTCATCATCAGCAAACTGCTGAGAGAACTTCCAAGGTATCTGATCTCCAAAGGGCTGGCGACCTTGGAGCAAAGCTGTTCTAGCAGACTCCTGAGAAATTTGACCCTCCAGGCAGACCTGTGTGTTTAAGTCAAATTAATATGGATAAAAAACTCTTAATGTATTTGATTCCAAGTAAATATTGAGGTGAAATAAATGAAGTACCATCTATTTAATTCTCACCAGAACTGACTGAAACTAGAAAAAAGAGCACAACGAAAAAGTAAATATCTACCAAATGAATCTTGAAAGTTCATTTCTCTAGACCAATAAGGTTAATGATATTGTAAGAGAGATAAACACAGATAATACCATTGTCCAGGGTTGAGGAAAAAGGGTTTTGTGCGTATCAGAAATCAACCTTAAATTATTGGCTTATCAAAAAATAAACTACTACGATAGAGCATCGATCGTTGAGATCAGCTTTATGAAGCCTCTCATTAAACATGTAGCTCCATTTAGACCTGAAACAATCCAATTTAAGAAAAAGTGCAACCTCTGATGATGCATGAATATGTTGTCTATCAAGTCAGTGAGAACACTCAGAGAATGCATTGATAGAAGATGAGAATCAACAAGAGGAAACAGCGAAAAACATGACCAGCTCTCATCAGGGTAAAAAAACAATAATTAACATTCTGACCAATTTTCTATACAGATGAAATTCCGATCAAGAGACATCAGATGATTTGCAGATTACAATTAAACCTTACCAAACAAAGAACACACATGACCAAGTAAGAGGAATTGAGCTAACTTGCCTTTTCAGAGCTCTACAGCTGAATACAACACAAAACACAGAATGGAATAGAATATGCTATGGATACAACACACAAATTACTGGCTGATGTTCTCAACTGAGCTGAGCCAATTTTAGTAGTGATTATGTATTTTAGGACCAAAATTTTCCACAAATAGAAAGCAAATCACATATTGGTTACCAGGAGTTAAGAGATTTTCCTATTTTTTCTTTACTACGGTAATAGCACATGAAAGAAAGCTGCATATAAAAAGAACTCCTGTAATTCTAGGCATCCAGCCAATTGGAACACCATATAAAGTAACGCAAAGAAGAGAATTGTATCAACAATAAAAAAAACACTGAAACTAACAGTAGCAAGTCAATATCGTGCACAGTCAAAAGATATATATAACAATTATAGCATCCCAAAGAAAAACACTTCCATAACAGGAACAGACAAGACCACTAACCTGGATGACACAGAGAATATCAGGAAGACAATTTTTTGTCTTGTCAACAACAGGGCCTGTGAGAACAATTAGTTAGGTGCTCTTGCATTTACTTCATGCAAAATTTATTTACCATGTCCTATTGGGAAGCATCAACTAGTTTAGTAATACCTAGTAGCACAAACAAGTGGTGAGCTGGAGCATCAGCCATCAACTGTAAATCATTTGGAGAATTTTTGTAATGAGAAGCAACATAGAGGGCCATCATTCGCTGCAAATTTTTCAAAGCAAAAGGATCACAATATAAAGTTGACCAAGCAAACATCAGCCTGAAGAATAGTATTAATTAAAAAGCAAAGGTGGTTTACCTGCAAAAATAACTCACTGTCTTTATGATAAGAGAAAAGTGTGTCCCGGTTAACATAGTACAGATCACAATGACCGGGTTGGGGTAACCTGATTGAAGAAAAGAGAATTGTAACTGGAGAAAAATATGGTTGACTTCTGCAGGAACTACGTTAAGCCAAAGAAAATTTACCGGCTGATACTTGGGATACTATTTGTAACATCCAAACAGAGCAAAGCATTAAGCCATCGTTCAATGCGATCACCAGAAGCATATCTAATGGATTCACTCAATTCTATCTTTTTGAAAAGCCGACCTACATTTAATGGTAAAATCCAGATTTTAAACATGATTTAGCAGAGACGCCATTTATCACACCACAATCATGAATAATAATGAAAGGCAAAAGTACACCCTAGAAAAAAAATTCATACTCATGAATGAACACAAACTTGAGGGGAAGCAATACTTTTTAATGACAAGGACGAATTATCAGCATTAACTTACAAAAACTCCAGTTTGATTCATCATATTGAACATCCAGTCATAAAACTTCCCATTATTTAAATAACGCAGGTGGCCAGCAAGAACTTCGAAGTTTGATTATTTCAAAAGCATGTATTATGAGTATTTGATTGGTATTAACTCCAGCCTGATTCACCATATACTTTGTTTTACTTGCAAATATCTAGTCATAGAGAACTTCATCAAGATTTAAAATCACACCCAGACGTGCACTGCCCAAGACACAAATTAAGGCATGATTTAAGATAAGGCCTGTGTTATTTAATAATTACATGCACAATTCTCCTTTAAAGTAACTCTAAGGAATTCTCCACCCAATATCACTGCTCTCTAATTTTCAGTTTTCTTTGCTTTTCTAGTTCCTCCTGATTAACTTAGTTAAGGATACATGGACTCTACGCACCATAAGCTGAGGGATCAACTAGCAAATATGGAGATGAAATACCTGAAATTGCACTATCTGCACTTTTGGACTTCTGACTTTGCTCCTCTAGTTGTTGTAGCAACTTCAATGACAAGGATCTCCCGGTGCCTTCATAGCTTTAAACAAAAATATAGGATAGAGTGATCATCAGCACTGTTAACCCCAGGGTAAACACACACGAGTGTCAAAATAATTCTTCTATCACATAAGACAGTAAGAAGCAATATAAGTTGGAAAGGGAGTGGATAGGTTATTTGGAGAACATAACATTACTAGACAGAAACTAAGCTGGACACAGCCTCGTACCCATTCACAGTTGATGCAAGGAAGACGAGGTAAGGACCAAGCAAAGATTTGACCACAGGTAATGGAATAGCTGCTGCTTCATCAACAACCAGCAATTCAACTTGTGACAGCTTTACATGCTCATGAGGAAGTATATACTGGCATAGCATAAATGGTATTGATACCATCAGAAAGTCAGACATATAACTTAACTTACATATACTAGTGAAAAGAACTGCAGTGACTTAAAAGTAAAAGGTGTAAAAGATATGTTTGTAAGAAGAGGAAATTTTTAGTTTAATCATCCCTATACATCAACAACCTTACAAGAGATGGAGAAATACAAGAAATCTTGCCATACAGAATAACAGAAATCAGCAGCAAGAGTTACAAAATTGGAGCGAATTCTCAAAAATTGCTAAGTTCATGGAGAAGGGGAACGGAAGGTGCAGAAACTGATATATGAGTTTGGAAAATGGAAGACCCATTATCACGACATAACTCCTCGCCGTTAATACTGACCTGAATTGTCTGTTTGTGCTGCTTATAGATGTTGATTCTCACGATAGATTTTTTGAACTCTGGGTTATTGCTTTTCACAATATCATAATCAGTATGTTCCTGTAAGTAAAATACATATCGTGAGGCAGAAGAACGTGAGATCAATTTCAGGTACCAACTAGATGTGAGACAATCTGTTGCAAAAGAACATAAAAAAAATAGCACTATGTTTACGTTTCTACGGATAACTCAGCAGGAGAAGTGCTTTAGATTTGACAGAGAATATGCCAACACACTGTAATCAGTCAGATAAAATTTGCATCCTACCTTGTACTCGAGCATACTGAAACCCTTACAGACAAAGTCGAACAGAGTTTTCAGATTTTCAGGACTAGGCGCTGTTACATAAATATTGGAATACCTACAATAGCAAACTATCGAAGTTAGCAAGACACAATGTAGGATCACGGAGAGGGAATGATATTGAAATCAAAACCAGATTCACCCTGCAGCAACAGCCCCTGCAATTGCCAACCCAAGAGCAGCTGACTTCCCCCGCCCACGAGCAGCAAGAAGAGCAACAGTGCTTCGAAGCGTCTTATCCAGAATAGCGTCAAGAAACGTGATCACTGCTTTTCCCTATTTCATATTATTGGTTAAAGCAGCATACAGTAGCAGCACAATGAAAAAAATTAATTGCAATGAACCCCACAACTGCTATTTATGGTGACCGCAGTATTATAAGTTAATACTGAATCCATCCAACGGCCACGTTGGCCTTGTTATTATTAATGAAAAGCTTACCTTTACCTGATTAAGAAAAAATATTGAATCCATCCATTCAAGCTTAGTTAAAGTAGTATCTAAAAAAATCACTATCAGACTCAAAATTACAATCAGAAAAAACTACAGATTTATTTAATAAAAGGATGAAAGAATGGGGAATATTTTTAAAAGGAAAAGCAAGAGCTTTAATAGACAATAATTGCAGCAATGATGATTTAACATGCTAGTTAAGCTGGAACAAAAGTTCCTAAATTCAAGACCTTATCCCACATAGCGATATTTATTTATCAGCAAGTCATATTTCTTTACTAAGTATGTCAAGTTCTGTTCTATTTATCAGAAGTGAAGCTTTGTTTTATTTATGAGTGATTGTCCCAACCAAACCATATGATTTTACAACAGAAGTAATCACACAATTCGACCAGTAGCTTTTTTTATTTTTGAGAAGGTCATGAAACTGACCAGCAGTTTTTTTTCAGTCTGTATTCATGTGAACTTTAGACGGAGGAAATTTGTTTTTGGTGATTTCATAAAAAATTAATTGAAAAAAGACATTTAGAACTTAATTGTGCTGATTAAACTCACATGACAGATGATTTTCAATCCAAAAAATAGGGAACTTATTATTATTTGAACAGAGAAAAAAAAAACGACTGAGCACCAATAATGATTAAGCTTTAAATAATAAGCTCCAAGTCTAAGGCAAGTTCTAATGTATGGTTGTACCTATTACAGCACTATCTAAGGGAGTCAAATTTTGTTCAAAAATTGATGGCTCCTCAACCCACCCAAAATCTTACGGGTTGGGCAAAGTACCTACAATTTTAAGGTTGTGGGAGTGCTCTGAAAGTGGCGGAATCAAAAAAGTAAAAAAGACATGTTAAAAGTGAGATTCAAAATCGAGCTCAACCAATGTTATCAAAGGCACGCTTAAGCCCTAAAGGAGGCTCAGAAAGTGTTGAGCGTTTTGCCTCGCTTTATGTGCGTCTCAGCGTCGCCATCGAGGTTCTAAGGCAAACGTTTCCTTGCCAATGAGCCTCTTATGAAGAAGTGACACTAAATAATATCATGAAAAAAATGCAATTTCTTTGGTCGTATATTTGTCATTCATGTTTATAATTATTAGTTTTCGACTAAACATATACATATTTGTATTCTTTTCTCCCTTTGTACCTCTTTTCAATAAAGCCCACGTTTTATTAGCGCTTAAGCCCCCCATGGACCTTAGAGCTTTTTTGCGCTTTTTGCCTTGAATAATACTAGGCTCAACAGCACTAAAAGAACCTTAAGCACCAACCCAAGAGCCAATGGACCAGTCACATCATTTGTTCATTGGGTGCCCTATGTTAAATTTATACACATACTTTAACTTCTTAATTTCATATATATATATATATATATATATATATATATTATATATATATATATATATATATATATTCCAAGACGAGGTTAATGGGTGCTCGAGCGCCCGGCGGACTCTGTGTAGGTCCGCCACTGGTTGGGCACAAGATAATTTAGTAGTGGCATGATTTTTAGCCTCCCCAACATAACCCATTTTAGCCCAATAAAAGCTCAATTCTAACCCATTTTTAATATTTACTTTAATTTGGGTTTACTGCTTGAAATTTACTTTGATTTTTTCCATGTATTCACATCTCTTGTACCATGTATCTTGTAAGTGTGATTGTGTAAAATTTTCACTATATTAAGATTAATAACCAAAATAACATTTTTTTTGAGAAGGTAAACCAAAATTACATTATAAGTTGTCAATACTTCTAAAAGCTTTTTTAAAAAAAAAGCAATATATCAGAGGATAATTTTCTGGAACAGAGTAAAAGTATATGGTAAATCTAGTGTCTTCCTGAAATATCTTAAAATGTGAAATATGTGCTAACATTTTGTCTGAATTCAGAGCTCCCTATTTCATGCTGAAGCTTCACCAGAATCAAGGATAAATACAAGACAATATACTAATAAAAAGTGACTTTAAAAATGATGGGTGTAATCTTAAATTGTTTAGGAGGAAAATTAGGACATTCTTGTGTATAAACGTATTCATATTTATCATATTGTCTTACTCAAAATGATATCGTACAAAATTAAGAAAGATGAAATACACGAGAAGCGAAGAAACATTATTTTCAATTAGCTCATTCTTTCTAATTAGTATTCAAAACTCCCTATAAATAGTTAGGTCAAGTTGGGCAGGTAAAAATCCAAGTGTTAGTCCCCCTATTAACTGAGTATAATTTTAGTTAAGAGTGGTTTTAACCAATCCAACATTCTGCCACAAAGAAAAGGACAAAGATGTTCACAGTGAATTTTCAATGTTACCAAGTATTTAAGTCATTATCTCCTGTTATCCTATGAGCTATACAATAAACTCAGTTAAAACATCTATTTACATGCAAATAACTCTTTATCCTGGGGGTTAGTTCCACATAGCCAAGAAATTGGGAATGTATGACATATTATCCAATTGAGAAACAACTGTCAATTCTCACAGTTCAAGCAAAGTAACTAACCTGGTCCAAGGTACAGCATTTCCTAATGAGGGGACCGACGGGGAAGTCTTCATTCAATTGTTCTTTTAAATTCCTTAATTCCCTCTCTGCTTCTGAGAGCCCCTCGGAATCCTTCATCAAAGTAAATAAAAAAAGAACCAAGAATACTTATATCAAAAGATCACCAAAGATAGTTTATCGCGTACCAAAAAGTAACTCCAGAAAGAGTAATTCTTTTGCAGTTCAACATGTGATATGATGTAATTATATATTGCCATTACATTTCATATGGACTATGATCTGAATCAGCATATATTATCTAATAAAAAATAAATCAGTAATCAGAACAACTCAGGAATGAACTGATCCAAGAAGAAGTTTACCTCTTGAACAGGTACAGCAGTAATTCTCCTCATGTGAGAGGAGATTGGTAAAATATTTAATTCATCATCCATGACAATACATGTTTCGCATGATGCAAGAGAGAGTATAAATCGCTCATTAAAGCGACCAGTAGTCTGAGAATGAGATTCTGTACGAAACCTGGAGTGAACATCCTGCATATTCACATGTGTTATAACATCATTGACTCATAGAAAACCAAGTAACTATCTGCAAGCTAAAAGCAGCTTCTTCATTCAAATACTCTTTTTGTGTGTGTGGGTGGGGGGGGGGGGGGGGGGTTGAGATCTTTAATACATTAAAGAGCAACGAAGAAAACCAGTAAGAAGTAACAATGGAAGAGATGTCACTAATCTACTAGTTGTTCAAAAATTTCCAGCCTAGAAAGCAGAGCAGTTGGTATTGAGCGTACCATGGTCATGGTGAAGAGACTGGTTAGAGAGGACAAATGGCGAAGCAACAATACAATTAGCCCACCACCTTCAACTGTCTCTATCGTTCTCGCAAGAAGATTGGGTGTCAAAGCCTCAAAATCCTAGAACATCATAGAGGAAAAGAAAAGAATTTTCCCAAATATCACGATAACATAAGAGGGGATAAAAAGAGGAAATAGGTAGTCGATTTGCTTTAAATAGTTTATGGATATTTAAAACTTCTCAGTTACCTGCAATATGCACATGCCAAAAGTGTTCCCTAGAATTCTTTCTGAATCTCTATACAAGCAATAGCTAACGCCTCCAGTTGTAACAAAGAGATCAAATGGATCTGCTTTTTCAGTGTCCAGTACCCCCTGCAGTATCATTTTTTTCATTTGCTTCTGTCTCTTTTTCTTGTGACTGCAAGAAGATGATTGACTCTATCATTGACCATTTGCCTAAATGACTAACACCTACTGATAAACTGATATGAACACAGTGAGACACAAAAGAAAAAACCCACTAGTCACTCACAATATAAGAACCTCCACGAAAGAATGGCCCTAGAATTCCTTTCACTCACCAGTAATATCCAGTAAACTAACTGCAAATATACAGCTACAATTAATTTTTTTTTTGAAACTGAAAGTCTATTGGGGTGAGAGAGGCTCGAACTCTCCATACAGCTACAATTAACTATTAGGACAACAAGCAGCGTCGCTAAAGTTTCAGATCAATCAAAATTTAAAGTTTCTTCAGTAACTACTAAAACAAAGTCAAGAACTTTGGTGAAGCAGCTTTATAGAGTTTTCATAGTTTCTGTTTGTTAAATAATCCACCGACACTAACTCAAATTTACATTACAAAATTCAATCCAATCTCCACATTGGACAAGCAAAATTCGGATTTCAATAAAGAATTCAAATAGTCCCTACATTTCAATTTATTTGTCCTACTTTCCTTCTTGGAGCATGTTTGGATTGGCTTTTGACTTTTCAGTTACAAGTCAATAATAATAAGTTAGAAATCAAAACTTATAGTTCTTGGCTTATCTTTATCATTTTAGCTTAAAATCTAATAAAGGCACTAAAAATAAGCCAAACATGCTCTTAGTCCGTTTCAGAGAGAATTTTTTTTTTTTCACTTTTTTGGCAATCCTTGATATCGAAACTTACACATAACATGTTTAACACAACAAAATGAAAATTCATTTTAGTAGACAATTTAACCACAAAATTCAAAAGTATTCTTTAATTTCTTAAACTCCATACCAGATTGAAATTGAAACAGAGTAAACAAACCACGTCCATAACTGGAAGAATTCAAAAAAAAAAAAAAACTTGGAGCAAGTATCACCTGCTAAGTTCAAGTTTGTCCTTATAGCACCAAAGCACACTAGGCCGCGACTTTACAGAAGCTTTCCCCAACATATAGTGCAGATTAACAATCTATTTTTATTCAAAAAAAACAAAAAAAAAAAAAGAGTTATAAACAAGTGTTTGCTTTCTCATAAATTTATCTGATAGAACAAAGAGTAAGGTAAAATTGCCTGGTCACGAGACTTGTCTCCAATAATAACAAACATAGAACGGTGACGATTACGAACTCCATTCTCAATTAGGGTTCTAATCCGTTCATCCACTTTCTTCCTCATTTTTTTTTTTTTTTTGATGTTCAAACTGCTCTGTTATGCTCCTGTATAGTATTAGGGTTTAGAGAAGGGTTTTTGTAAAGAAGAGATATGAAGATTTATACATGAAAAAAAATGTTATAAATATTCGATGAAGTTATCCCGAATTTTTAAAAAATATTTTAACTTTTGTTCATCGTTTTCAAATTTTAAGAAGCAAGTTTCGTATTAATTTAATTAAAAATGAATTTTTTTTTCATTTTAAGTTTTTTCCTTTTTTTTTTATTTTTTTCTCTTACTTTTTGAACTTTATGTTGTTTTATCTTAAATTTTATTTCATGTTCCTTCTCTTTCCATTTTATTTTTTCCTTCATCTCCCGCCCCCTATGTCAAATTGAATCTTATTTTTATTTTTTTTTCTTCCTCTCCGGTCAAATTCTGTTCATACTATCATTTAGACTTTACTAAATTATTGATAACAAAATTAATTATTTTTTAAAAAATAAAATTTTGAGGTATCATCAACTACTCATTTTCATATTAGAAATCATAATTTTAAAAGAATAAATTAATTTCCCGAAAATTGAAAGAACTTAATTGAAATCGGATAAAATAAAAATTATATGATACTTCTTAATCAACTCATTAATTTATCTCATTTCATATAATTTCAAAACTATAAATGATAATTTTGAAAGAATCATAATTCTCCGAAATTTGAAAAAGTTTAATTGAAATTTGAATAAAAAAACTAAACAATACCTATTAATCATTTTGAAATCTAATTTATGTATTAAATTGTTCAAATGTAATAAAATGTTTAGATTATAGTTTTAAATTAAAGAGAGTTAAACTATAGTAGTAAAAAGGGGAGATGAAATTGTATTAAAAAGTTACATTTAAAGTGAGGAGCTTCAATGAAGACAAAAAAGAATTTTTGAAGAAGAAGGAAGAAAGAAAAAGAAAAAAAATAATATCGAGAAAAAGTTAAAAAATAAGAAAAACAAGAAAATGTATTTTAATAGCAAAATACTTGCAAAAGTAAAATTATATTCGTTGTTTTAATTTGGTTCACTCTTTAAGAGAATGCATACACTCTCCATACCAGGTGGACAATAATGATATAATAATATCAGTTCACAATTGTTTAGGGAGGTAATAGGATGTTTGCATAGTTTATGTGTCTTTTTGAAAATTCGAGACAACTTTAGGTGTCACTTTATGTCTTTCCTCTATTATGTTTTTTTAGAGAAAAGGTAGGAATATTAACTTTGGGATCAAACTAGTTTTTTCCAAGGGAAATTGTATATAATGGCAAACTAATAAATTAAATTAAATATTATTATCACACATTAATTTAATTGTACCTTGTAGCAAATTATTTGTCAGTCATCTCTCTCCCTCAAACTCTCGCTCGCCGCTCTCCCCTCTCGCTCTCTCGCTCTCAATTTTATACAAACACAAGTATATAAAATGTGTTTTTGTTTGTATAAATCAAGAAAAAAATGTAAATATACATATATTTTCGTTCACCTCTCTCCCCTCACCCAGATCTCACTCGTCACCCTCGTCTCTATCGCTTATACAAACAGAAACGAAATATATATATTGCATTTTTATTTATATAAAATGAGATAAAATTGTATATACACTTGCAAATACATATATCGTCGTCCTATACACTTATGATTATACAATACAAACATGTTTTTGCTCAATTTTCTTTTGTTTTTCTCCTTTTCTCGTTTTATACATACACAAATTATACAATTGATTTGTATACAACTGCTTTCTTTTGTATGTGTATATCAAACTATACAATTGATTTCTTTGTATACGTATAACGAATTATACATATTTATGTTTGCTATTGACTGAAATTATACAAACTTTATTATAGCATATAAATATAAATTTTGTATTTGCTATATGTCAAAGTTGTTCTTATATGTATACATAAAAATATATGATATCACTTTTTAATAATCATATATATAGAGAAAAGTTAGGAATGTTAACTTAAATATAAAATTAGTTTTTTTTCAAAAATTACTAATTATATATAATTATAGATTAAAATATATAATATCACTTCTTAATAATCATATATATATATATATATTATATATATATATATATATATATATATATATATATATATATTATATATATATATATATATATATAAGAGAATCTTAGGCCCGCCTACGTGGCGCCACAATAAATCAGGATTCCTTTTTAAATTTATTTATTTTCAAAAACTAGTATTTCCCTTTTATGAAAAGTTTAGACTGTTATGAAATGTTGTGATTTGACTGAAAAGTTGTTTTGCGATTTATATGAAAAATTGTGACTTATACGAAAAATTGTGTTTTTATGAAAGGTTATGACTTTTTCGAAGGGTTGTAACTTTTACAGAGAGTTATGACCTTTGTGATAAGGTCAATAAACGTTTGTTCACATTATCGTTTGTTGATCTAGCTATAAATAGATGGATCTCCTCTCATTTTAAAACAATAAAAGTTTTGAACTTCTTTTTCTTTTTCTGTACAATTAAATATTCATGTACAATTTTTTCCTTTTTGTTTCATCCTGTTGTTACAGATTTTGGTATGTCTATAATTTATGTTATTAATTGTTGTTTTTTAGTATATATTTTAAACTTAAATGTTTATATTTTGCAAAATTATTGTTATAAGTATTTGTTGGACAAATAAAATAACACACGTTAATTGAGTATTCATGCAAGTTTTCTCTACTGAAATTGTTGAAGGTGCACTAAAAAACTCCTTAAAGATATATACTACCATCTCTTGAAGACAAAATTCAAATTTTGTACGTTATTGTAAGGATAGAAAGACCTTTAAAACTTTATAACACCTTGATATGCGAAGTGAACCAATATAAGAAGACAAGA